>JAAAXO010000384.1:0-42255 GCA_011799875.1 Thinopyrum elongatum
TAAATATTATCTTTATCCACTGTTTGAGGTTGTTCGAGTCACTTTTCCAATTCCAATGATGTTGGTTTCAATTTTAGGATAGCCTCTGGAATATTTGTTATTTATCTGACATTTTAGTTTATGTGTTTGAACAACTTTTATTTTCCACTTTCATTTAAATTTGAATTTTGACTTAGGAGTTGAAAAGCAATATGATGTTAAAGATGACTATGCATTGTTAATCACGATGACATGGCATAATCAAAAGGGTGATTACTGTAGTTAACCACTGGGGGTGTTACAAATCTCCTCCACTAACAAGAATTCTCGTCCCGAGAATTAAGAAGTAGAAGGAAAAAGTTCGGGGTATTCCGCACGAAGATTATCCTCGCGTTCCCAAGTGGCTTCATCTTCAGTATGATTTGACCACTGTACTTTGAGGAACTTGGTAACCTTCTGACGGGTTCGACGTTCAGCTTCATCGAGAATGCGGATAGGATGCTCCTTATAAGATAGATCATCTTGCAATTCAAGCATCTCGTGATCCACAGATCGGTGCGGAGATTCCTTGAAGCATTGACGAAGTTGCGACACATGGAAGACGTCGTGGATATGAGAGAATTGCGGCGGCAACTCCAATTTATACGCCACTTGACCACGTCTAGCAATAATGCGGAAAGGACCAATGTAGCGCGGAGCTAGCTTGCCCTTGATTCCAAAACGGTGAGTGCCCTTCATAGGAGTGACGCGCAGATAAACTTGATCACCAGGTTGATAAATCAAACCCCATCGTTTGCGATCATAGTTGCTCTTCTGACGATCCTGAGCCGCCTTAAGATTTTCCCGGACAATACGGACTTGTTCTTCGGCGTGTTGAATAATATCCGGTCCAACAAGAGGTCGTTCCCCAGTTTCTGACCAATTCAGAGGGGTTCGACACTTACGTCCATAGAGAACTTCAAAGGGGGCCATTTTCAAGCTGGCTTGATAGCTGTTGTTATAAGAGAACTCGGCATATGGAAGAGATTCTTCCCACTTCTTGCCGAAAGAAATAACACAAGCTCGAAGCATATCTTCAAGCACTTGGTTGACTCGCTCGACTTGGCCTTGAGACTGGGGGTGATATGCTGAACTCCAAGTAATATGAGTTCCCATAGCTTTTTGGAAACTTTCCCAGAAATGACCAGTGAATATGCTGCCACGGTCTGAACTGATCTCTTTCGGAATACCGTGGAGTGATACGATTCTGGAGATATACAACTCTGCTAACTGTTTAGCAGTGATAGTCTCCTTGACAGGCAGAAAGTGTGCAACTTTAGAGAGTTGGTCGACAACGACAAGAATAGCATCGTGACCCTTCTGTGACCTGGGAAGTCCTGTAATGAAATCCATCTGAACCTTGTCCCATTTCCATAAAGGAATAGGTAACGGTTGCAGAATTCCAGCAGGCTTCTGATGTTCTGCTTTAACGCGACGACACACATCACATTCAGCAACAAAGCGAGCAATGTCCTGCTTCATTCTAGACCACCAGTACCTTTGACGGAGATCACGATACATTTTGGTGCTACCCGGATGAATAGACAACGGGGTATCATGTGCCTCCTTCATGACTTTGTCAGTCATAAGCTCGAAGCGAGGTACCACAATGCGGTCTTTGAAATACAAGGTTCCATCTTCAGACAGCGAGAAATCCCTGTACTTTTCAAGGTGAAGATCTTTCTTCATCAGATCAACTTCAGCATCTTTAGCTTGTGCACTCTTAACAGCTTTCTCAAGGTCTGGTTCAACAACCAAGGTTTTTAAGTATCCTTGAGGAACTATCTCGATATTTAGCTTTCGAAGCTCTTCATACAGAAGGGGTTGCTGTAGCTGAACCTCAAGTTCGCAGCAATAGGATTTGCGGCTCAACGCATCAGCCATTACATTAGCCTTGCCAGGGGTATAAGAAATACCCAAATCATAGTCTGCAATGGTCTCCATCCATCTTTGCTGACGGAGATTTAGAGATGGTTGAGTAAACAAGTACTTCAGACTTTTATGATCCGTGTAGATCTCGCAACGATTACCGAGAAGGTAATGTCGCCACAACTGCAATGCATAGATCACAACAGCTAGTTCTAGATCATGTACCGGATAATTCTCTTCATGTGGGCGCAACTGACGAGAGCCATAAGCAATCACTTTACGCTCTTGCATTAGGACACAGCCTAATCCTTCACGGGATGCGTCACAATAAATCACAAAGTCTTTGCGGGTATCTGGAGGAGATAGTACTGGGGTATTGTAACGGATTGACATCTGCCCCAGTGGATAAAGAATGTACTCTGGATGTATCCCTGCTCGAACAGCTGGTAGCTGCGTCGCAGGGTGTGGTGGAAACAAACGATCCATCTGAAACAGAGGAAACTCATGATTGTCGAAATACAAGGAGAAGTATAACCGATCTCGGAGAGAAAGGTTAAACAAAACAATGGAAAGGAAAATGATTATCAGACTAATCAGATCAATGTCAGGGAAATCGCACATATATCCAGCTCTCCGGGTGGATGAGAATTACGAGATCCTAAGTGTCGGCGTTAGTAAACTTTAGTTAACCCGAAAGGAAGAGAGGTCAGAGTCCCAGAGTAAAGATGAGGAATAAAAGATACTAATACCTCCCAATTGGCGACGTGGGCCCGTAAGCCACACAGCCAAGTTAGTAAAACAGTTTTCCGGTTTCTAGACTCAACTTCGGCCAAGGAGTTGGAAAGGGGATTCCTACAGGCAGTCGGCTCTGATACCAACTTGTGACGCCCCGGCCCGATCGCGCGCTAATCATACACGCAAATGCACACGATCAAGCCTAAGGACTCACGGGAAGATATCACAACACAACTCTAAAACATAAATAAAGTCATACAAGCTTTATATTACAAGCCAGGGGCCTCGAGGGCTCGAATACATAAGCTTGCGAACAAGCGTCAGCGGAAGCATCAGATATCTGAGTACAGATATGAAATAGAAACAGAAAGGCCTTTAGAAAGGCGGGGCAAAATAAAACACTACGATCGAAAGGCGAAGGCCTCCTGCCTGGGACCCTCCGATCCTACTCCTGGTCGTCAGTCAACTCGTAGTAGTATCCATCCTCTGGGTAGTAGTAGTAGCGATCGTCGGGGCATCTGTCTCAGGGGGCTCCGTCCTCTGGTCACGTCAAACTGATATGGGGAGAAAAAGGAAAACAAAGCAACCGTGAGTACTCAGAAGTACTCAGCAAGCAAGGATCTACACTACATATGCAACATTATCAAGGGGAGGCTGTATATGTGGACTGGGCTGCAGAAATGCCAGAATAGAGAGAAGGCCTAGTCCTATCGAAGACTAGCATCTTCAGCGGTCTTGCAGCAGTAGAAGAGAGTAGAACAATACCATATAATGTAGCAGTAATAATATCAACCTCACCCAGAGATCCTTTCTCGACTCCCTGCGAGAAAGCAATCCCAGAGCCATAAAGTCATCAACCTCGTCCGGAGATCCCTTCTCGACTCCCTGCGAGAAGCAATCCCAGAGCCATATATACAGGTCTCATCACAGGTATCCAGTTCTAGTTGTATCGATCGGGATACAACTCCGAGTGTCCTTTACCGTAGGACCGGCTATCGATAGAAGTGTTCTTCCCTGCAGGGGTGCACCAACTTACCCAACACGCTCGATTAACTTCGGCCGGACACACTTTCCTGGGTCATGCCCGGCCTCGGCCAAACGACACATCGCAACCCTACCTACAGCTCAGCAGAGAGGTCCCCGTCGGTCTACATCCTAAGCGCTCAGAGGTCTTGGGCCATCGCCCTGTGCACTCCGAGTCGTTGCGAGCAGGGTGGATACCAGCGCCAATGGCACGATCCGACCCGGCCGCAATGCTGAACTGGACGTCTGACAAAGCTTTCGGCTGATGCTACGATGCAGAACGCCCATACTATGCCCACGTGATGGTTAGTGCTATCAGGCCAGAGGCCTGCTCGGATCAAATATCCAAATCGTAGTGGACTAGGGGCTTGCGGAAAACGAGCAGAGACTCACGAAAGATGTGACCCCGTCGCCCCGTCTCGAGGACTTGCGGCAAGGGTTAAGAATGCCCGGCCGCGCCTTGTATTCACCACTCGGGCACCACACAGGCACCCGTCTTCACAACACTCGCCTCTCAGGCGCACGCGGGTACCCCTCAGGGCCGACCCGCCTTTCCAAGTAACAGTGTAAAGTCCAAGTATCCGTGTGTCCATAACATCAAGGGAATCCGAGGTATCACCCTCGATGGATACCCACTCGATGTAACTGCCAAGGTGAACGTAGGAGGAATCACCCTCGATGAGTTCACACTTGATGTGTTGCACGACAGGGTCGTATCGGAAGTGGAGAAGGAGGAATCACCCTCGATGACCACGACCAAATAGCTTCTCTACAGAGTTAACATCAGAAGTGCTACAAGAGGTTTCACCCTCGGCACTCGATAGTAACGCTGCAGTGTCGTTACAACTAAGGGGGGGTGATGTGCGGTGTCGGGGCCCTGGTCTTCATCCGTTGATCGGTCTTTCTGACGATCCAGCGCGGCAGTCGGGATAAGTGGGGTCATGATAGGTCTCTACCCAGCCTAGACTAAACAGATTAGGATATGCAGGTAATTATCAACAGCAGGTACAATGAACAGGCTATGCATCAGAATAAGGTAAACAGCAGCAGCAGCATTCTATGCAAGCATGAGAAATAGAATGGGCGATATCGGGATGATCAAAGGGGGGGGGGGGCTTGCCTGGTTGCTCGGCGGCAAAGGCAAGGTCGTCAGTACTGGAACCAATCACCGGAGCTGCGTCGGCACCGGGCTCTATCGAGAGAGAAGAGGGGGAGGAAACAGTATAAATATAAAGCAAACAAGAGCAACACAAAGTACGACATGACAATGTGCAGTGCCAGTTGTCCTAACATATGGGTTGCACGTCACCGAGGAAGGAGGGATCCATCCGGGAATGTTTTCCCGGTTTCCGGGCATTTGTCAGACAGATGACGCGAGGGGAACGGTTGCATGTTCGGATAGTTAGGGACGTGTGACGGACGAATGGATCGCCATTCGGATTCGTCTCGTCGTCTTGAGTAACTTTCATGTATAAAGTATTTTCATCGGAGTTACGGTTTAAAAGATATGATTTTCTAAAGTTTTAATTATTTTCTGAATTTAATAATATATTAAATCTAACTTATCCGAAACAGTGCTGCGATGACAGCAGCATGACATCATGCTGATGTCAGCAGTCATTAGGTTAGTTAATTAATTACTGCTTAGTTAAACTAATTATTAATTAGATTAACCTAATCAGAGTTAATTAAACTAATTAATTATTTTATTATTTTCATATTTTTTTACTTTTTTTTAAACAGGGCTGGCCCACTGGTCAGTGGCACAGCCGGACACTCCGGGCCTGGCAGATAGGGCCGGACGTGTCCGACGCGAGGGGGTCAACGCGCGCGCGGGGCACTAGCAGATGCGCCCGGCGCGGCGGCGTGCACCGGCCATGGGCGGCGGGGCACGGCGAGCCAACCGCGGGCGGGGCGACGCGAGGCTTGGGGGCGTGTGGGGCGGGGTCGCGGGCAGGCGAGCAGGCCGCGGTGGGGCGGCGAGCACGCAGCACAGCGCGGCAGGCAGGCGGCAGCGGGTCGCGCGGGGTGCGGCGGGAGCAGGGGAGGAGGCGTCGGGGGAGGGGAGGCGAGGCCGTGCGCGAGCGATGGGGAGAGGAGCGCTGTGAGCGCGCGACGGGAGCGCGGCTCCGGCGCGGGACAGAGAGGGAGGGGGAGATGGACGGGGCTCACAGGGGCGGCGGACGGGAAGGGGCAGAGGGCTCGGGGTGGCCGGGCGAGGAGGCGACAGTGAGGTCGATGCGGCGGAGGGGGGGCCGGCGGCGGTGACGGGCCGCGCGCCGGGCGTCAAGGGCTCGGGTTCGAGGAGGACGTCGGGGAGGAGGAGGAGGGCGCAGTCGGGCGGGGAGGCGGCGGCAGGACGTAGTAGGGGCGGGGCGGGGGGGCGGCGCCGGGGACGGTCGCCGCGTCGGGGGGGGGGGGGGGGAGTGATGGGGTCAGGCCCCTCTCGATCCAGATCCAGAGAGCGGGGGAAGGGGAGCGAGGGGAGTGGGGGTGTCGGAGGGGTTAGGTTTCCTGGGGTGGGGGATAAGGAGGCCGTGTTGGGCCAGAGGGGGAGCTGGGCCGTCGGGTGGCCCGGTGGGCCAGTTGGGGCCAGGGGGGGGGGGTTCTCCTTTTTCTTTTCTTCTGTTTCTTTTTCTCTTTATCTTTTGCCTTTTTCTTTTATTCATTTTCTCTTTCAGTTAGTAAATAGCTAGCCTCAAAATGTTTTTTTTTGTAAAACATGGGACCTAGTTCATAAATACCAGTGCATTAAACCCTAACACCTAAAATTAGTTGTGGAACAAAATATAATTTCATATTTATTTTAGATTTAATAATGTGTGTTTATATATCTTTATCCACTGTTTGGAGGTTGTTCGAGTCACTTTTCCAATTCCAATGATGTTGGTTTCAATTTTAGGATACCTCTGGAATATTTGTTATTTATATCTGACATTTTAGTTTATGTGTTTGAACAACTTTTATTTTCCACTTTCATTTAAATTTGAATTTTGACTTAGGAGTTGAAAAGCAATATGATGTTAAAGATGACTATGCATTTGTTAATCACGATGACATGGCATATCAAAGGGTGATTACTGTAGTTAACCACTGGGGGTGTTACAAATCTCCTCCACTACAAGAATTCTCGTCCCGAGAATTAAGAAGTAGAAGGAAAAAGTTCGGGGATTCCGCACGAAGATTATCCTCGCGTTCCCAAGTGGCTTCATCTTCAGTATGATTTGACCACTGTACTTTGAGGAACTTGTAACCTTCTGACGTTCGACGTTCAGCTTCATCGAGAATGCGGATCGGATGCTCCTTATAAGATAGATCTCTTGCAATTCAAGCATCTCGTGTGATCCACAGATCGGTGCGGAGATTCACTTGAAGCATTGACGAAGTTGCGCACACTGGAAGACGTCGTGGATATGAAGATTGCAGCGGCAACTCCAATTTATAACCACTTGACCACGTCTAGCAATAATGCGGAAAGGACCAATGTAGCGAGCGCGAGCTAGCTTGCCCTTGATTCCAAAACGGTGGAGTGCCCTTCATAGGAGTGACGCGCAGAAATAACTTGATCACCAGGTTGATAAATCAACCCCATCGTTTGCGATCATAGTTGCTCTTCTGACGATCCTGAGCCGCCTTAAGATTTTCCCGGACAATACGAACTTGTTCTTCGGCGTGTTGAATAATATCCGGTCCAACAAGAGGTCGTTCCCCATTTTCTACCAATTCAGAGGGGTTCGACACTTACGTCCATAGAGAACTTCAAAGGGGGGGCCATTTTCAAGCTGGCTTGATAGCTGTGTTGTTATAAGAGAACTCGGCATATGGAATAGATTCTTCCCACTTCTTGCCGAAAAAATAACACAAGCTCGAAGCATATCTTCAAGCACTTGGTTGACTCGCTCGACTTGGCCTTGAGACTGGGGGTGATATGCTGAACATAAAGTAATAGAGTTCCCATAGCTTTTGGAAACTTTCCCAGAAATGACCAGTGAATATGTGCCCACGGTCTGAACTGATCTCTTTCGGAATACCGTGAGTGATACGATTCTGGAGATATCAACTCTGCTAACTGTTTAGCTTGATAGTCTCCTGACAGGCAGAAAGTGTGCAACTTTAGAAGTTGGTCGACAACGACAAGAATAGCATCGTGACCCTTCTGTGACCTGGGAAGTCCTGTAATGAATCCATCTGAACCTTGTCCCATTTCCATAAAGGAATAGGTAACGGTTGCAGAATTCCACAGGCTTCTGATGTTCTGCTTTAACGCGACGACACACATCCACTTCAGCAACAAAGCGAGCAATGTCCTGCTTCATTCTAGACCACCAGTACCTTTGACGGAGATCAGATACATTTTGGTGCTACCCGGATGAAAGACAACGGGGTATCATGTGCCTCCTTCATGACTTTGTCATGTCATAGTCGAAGCGAGGTACCACAATGCGGTCTTTGAAATACAAGGTTCCATCTTCAGACACGCGAAATCCCTGTAGTACTTTCAAGGTGAAGATCTTTCTTCATCAGATCAACTTCAGCATCTTTAGCTTGTGCACTCTTAAAAGCTTTCTAAGGTCTGTTTCACAACCAAGGTTTTTAAGTATCCTTGAGGAACTATCTCATATTTAGCTTCGAAGCTCTTCATACAGAAGGGGTTGCTGTAGCTGAACCTCAAGTTCGCAGCAATAGGATTTGCGGCTCAACGCATCAGCCATTACATTAGCCTTGCCAGGGGTATAAGAATACCCAAATCATAGTCTGCAATGGTCTCCATCCATCTTTGCTGACGGAGATTTAGAGATGGTTGAGTAACAAGTACTTCAGACTTTTATGGATCCGTGTAGATCTCGCAACGATTACGCGAGAAGGTAATGTCGCCACAACTGCAAGCATAGATCACAACAGCTAGTTCTAGATCATGTACCGGATAATTCTCTTCATGTGGGCGCAATGACGAAGCCATAAGCAATCACTTTACGCTCTGCATTAGGACACAGCCTAATCCTTCACGGGATGCGTCACAATAATCACAAAGTCTTTGCGGGTATCTGGAGGAGATAGTACTGGGGTATTGTAACGGATTGACATCTGCCCCAGTGGATAAGAATGTACTCTCTGGATGTATCCCTGCTCGAACAGCTGGTAGCTGCGTCGCAGGGTTGTGGTGTGAAACAAACGATCCATCTGAAACAGAGGAAACTCATGATTGTCGAAATACAAGGAGAAGTATAAACCGATCTCGAGAGAAAGGTTAAACAAACAATGGAAGGAAAATGATTATCAGACAATCAGATCAATGTCGGGAAATCGCACATATATCCAGCTCTCTCTCGGGGGATGAGAATTACGAGATCCTAAGTGTCGGCGTTAGTAAACTTTAGTTAACCCGAAAGGAGAGAGGTCAGAGTCCCAGAGTAAAGATAGGAATAAAAGATACTAATACCTCCTCAATTGGCGACGTGGGCCCGTAAGCCACACAGGCCAAGTTAGTAAAACAGTTTTCCCGGTTTCTAGACTCAACTTCGCCCAAGGAGTTGGAAGGGGATTCCTACAGGCATCGCTCTGATACCAACTTGTGACGCCCCGGCCGATCGCGCGCTAATCATACCGCAAATGCACACGATCAAGCCTAAGGACTCACGGGAAGTAACAACACAACTCTAAACATAAATAAAGTCAACAAGCTTTATATTACAAGCCAGGGGCCTCGAGGGCTCGAATACATAGCTTGCGAACAAGCGTCAGCGGAAGCATCAGATATCTGAGTACAGATATGAAATAGAAACAAAAGGCCTTTAGAAAGGCGGGGCAAAATAAACACTATACGATCGAAAGGCGAAGGCCTCCTGCCTGGGACCTCTCATCCTACTCCTTCGTCAGTCACTCGTAGTAGTATCCATCCTCTGGGTAGTAGTAGTAGCGATCGTGGGGCATCTGTCTCAGGGGGCTCCGTCCTGGTCACGTCAAACTGATATGGGGGAGAAAAAAGGAAAACAAAGCAACCGTGAGTACTCAGAAGTACTCAGCAAGCAAGGATCTACACTACATATGCAATTATCAAGGGGAGGCTGTATATGTGGACTGGGCTCAGAAAATGCCAGAATAGAGAGAAGGCCTAGTCCTATCGAAGACTAGCATCTTCAGCGGTCTGCAGCAGTAGAAGAGAGTAGAACAATCCATATATGTAGCAGTAATAAAATATCAACCTCACCCAGAGATCCTTTCTCGACTCCCTGCGGAGAAGCAATCCCAGAGCCATAAAGTCATCAACCTCGTCCGGAGATCCCTTCTCGACTCCCTGCCGAGAATCCAATCCCAGAGCCATATATCAGGTCTCATCCACAGTGTATCCAGTTCTAGTTTACGACGGGTACAACTCCGAGTGTCCTTTACCGTAGGACCGGGCTATCGATAGAAGTGTTCTCTCCCTGCGGGGTGCACACAACTTACCCAACACGCTCGATAACTTCGGCCGGACACACTTTCCTGGGTCATGCCCGGCCTCCGCCAAACGACACACATCGCCACCCTACCTACAGCTCAGCAAGAGAGGTCCCCGTCGGTCTACATCCTAAGCGCTCAGAGGTCTTGGGCCATCGCCCTGTGCACTCCGAGTCGTTGCGAGCGCTCTTCTGATCTGCCCTGGAGCCGCCTTAAGATTTTCCCGGACAATACGAACTTGTTCTTCGGCGTGTTGAATATATCCGCCAACAAGGTCGTTCCCCAGTTTCTGACCAATTCAGAGGGGTTCAACATTACGTCCATAGAGAACTTCACAAGGGGGCCATTTTCAAGCTGGCTTGATAGCTGTTGTTATAAGAGAACTCGGCATATGAAGAGATTCTTCCCACTTCTTGCCGAAAGAAATAACACAAGCTCGAAGCATATCTTCAAGCACTTGTGACTGTTCGTGCTCACTTGGCCTTGAGACTGGGGGTGATATGCTGAACTCCAATTAATATGAGTTCCCATAGCTTTTTGGAAACTTCCAAAATGACCAGTGAATATGCTGCCACGGTCTGAACTGATCTCTTTCGGAATACCGTGGAGTGATACGATTCTGGAGATATACAACTCTGCTAACTGTTAAGCAGTGATAGTCTCCTTGACAGGCAGAAAGTGTGCAACTTTAGAGAGTTGGTCGACAACGACAAGAATAGCATCGTGACCCTTCTGTGACCTGGGAATGTCCTGTAATGAAATCCATCTGAACCTTGTCCCATTTCCATAAAGGAATAGGTAACGGTTGCAGAATTCCAGGCAGGCTTCTGATGTTCTGCTTTAACGCGACGACACACATCACTTCATTCAGCAACAAAGCGAGCAATGTCCTGCTTCATTCTAGACCACCAGTACCTTTGACGAAGATCACGATCATTTGGTGCTACCCGGATGAATAACAACGGGGTATCATGTGCCTCCTTCATGACTTTGTCAGTCATAAGCTCGAAGCGAGGTACACAATGCGGCTTTGAAAACAGGTTCCATCTTGACAGCGAGAAATCCCTGTACTTTTCAAGGTGAAGATCTTTCTTCATCAGATCAACTTCAGCATCTTGCTTGTGCACTCTTAACAGCTTCTCAAGGTCTGGTTCAAAACCAGGTTTTTAAGTATCCTTGGAACTATCTCATATTTAGCTTTCGAAGCTCTTCATACGAAGGGGTTGCTGTAGCTGAACCTCAAGTTCGCAGCAATAGGATTTGCGGCTTCAACGCATCAGCCATTACATTAGCCTTGCCAGGGGTATAAAAATACCCAAATCATAGTCGCAATGGTCTCCATCCATCTTGTGCTGACGGAGATTTAGAGATGGTTGAGTAAACAGTACTTCAGACTTTTTATGATCCGTGTAGATCTCGCAACGATTACCGAGAAGGTAATGTCGCCACACCTGCAATGCAATAGATCACAACAGCTAGTTCTAGATCATGTACCGGATAATTCTCTTCATGTGGGCGCAACTGGACGAGCCATAAGCAATCCCTTTACGCTCTTGCATTAGGACACAGCCTAATCCTTCACGGGATGCGTCACAATAGATCACAAAGTCTTTGCGGGTATCTGGAGGAGATAGTACTGGGGTATGTAACGGATTGACATCTGCCCCAGTGGATAAAGAATGTACTCTGGATGTATCCCTGCTCGAACAGCTGGTAGCTGCGCGTCGCAGGGTGTGGTGGAAACAAACGATCCATCTAAACAGAGGAAACTCATGATTGTCGAAATACAGGAGAAGTATAACCGATCTCGAGAGAAAGGTTAAACAAAACAATGGAAAGGAAATGATTATCAGACTAATCAGATCAATGTCAGGGAAATCGCACATATATCCAGCTCTCCGGGTGGATGAGAATTACGAGATCCCTAAGTGTCGGCGTTATAAACTTTAGTTAACCCGAAAGAAGAGAGGTCAGAGTCCCAGAGTAAAGATGAGGAATAAAAGATACAATAACCTCCCAATTGGCGACGTGGGCCGTAAGCCACCCAGCCAAGTTAGTAAAACAGTTTCCCCGGTTTCTAGACTCAACTTCGGCCAAGGAGTTGGAAAGGGGATTCTACAGGCAGTCGGCTCTGATACCAACTTGTGACGCCCCGCGCCCGATCGCGCGCTAATCATACACGCAAATGCACACGATCAAGCCTAAGGACTCACGGGAAGATATCACAACACAACTCTAAAACATAAATAAAGTCATACAAGCTTTATATTACAACGCCAGGGGCCTCGAGGGCTCGAATACATAAGCTTGCGAACAAGCGTCACGAAGCATCAGATATCTGAGTACAGATATGAAATAGAAACAGAAAGGCCTTTAGAAAGGCGGGCAAAATAAAACACTACGATCGAAAGGCGAAGGCCTCCTGCCTGGGACCCTCCGATCCTACTCCTGGTCGTCAGTCAACTCGTAGTAGTATCCATCCTCTGGGTAGTAGTAGTAGCGATCGTCGGGGCATCTGTCTCAGGGGCTCCGTCCTCTGGTCACGTCAACTGATATGGGGAGAAAAAGGAAAACAAAGCAACCGTGAGTACTCAGAAGTACTCAGCAAGCAAGGATCTACACTACATATGCAACATTATCAAGGGGAGGCTGTATATGTGGACTGGGCTGCAAATGCCAGAATAGAAGAAGGCCTAGTCCTATCGAAGACTAGCATCTCACAGGTCTTTTGCAGCAGTAGAAGAGAGTAGAACAATACCATATAATGTAGCAGTATAATATCAACCTCACCCAGAGATCCTTTCTCGACTCCCTGCGAGAAAGCAATCCCAAGCCATAAAGTCATCAACCTCGTCCGGAGATCCCTTCTCGACTCCCTGCGAGAAGCAATCCCAGAGCCATATATACAGGTCTCATCACAGGTATCCAGTTCTAGTTGTATCGATCGGGATACAACCCGAGTGTCCTTTACCGTAGGACCGGCTATCGATAGAAGTGTTCTTCCCTGCAGGGGTGCACCAACTTACCCAACACGCTCGATAACTTCGGCCGGACACACTTTCCTGGGTCATGCCCGCCTCGCCAAACGACACATCGCAACCCTACCTACAGCTCAGCAGAGAGGTCCCCGTCGGTCTCCATCCTAAGCGCTCAGAGGTCTTGGGCCATCGCGTCCTGGCACTCCGAGTCGTTGCGAGCAGGGTGGATACCAGCGCCAACGGCACGATCCGACCCGCCCGCAATGCTGAATGGACGTCTGACAAGCTTTCGCTGATGCTACGTGCAGAACGCCCATACTATGCCCACGTGATGGTTGTGGCTATCAGGCCGAAGGCCTGCTCGGATCAAATATCCAAATCGTAGTGGACTAGGGGCTTGCGGAAAACGAGCAGAGACTCACGAAAGATGTGACCCCCGTCCCCGTCTCGAGGACTTGCGGCAAGGGTTAAGAATGCCCGGCCGCGCCTCGTATTCACCACTCGCACCACACAGGCACCCGTCTTCACAACACTCGCCTCTCAGGCGCACGCGGGTACCCCTCAGGGCCGACCCGCTTCCAAGTAACAGTGTAAAGTCCAAGTATCCGTGTGTCCATACATCAAGGGAATCCGAGGTATCACCCTCGATGGATACCACTCTGTAACTGCCAAGGTGAACGTAGGAGGAATCACCCTCGATGAGTTCACACTTGATGTGTTGCAGACAGGGTCGTATCGGAAGTGGAGAAGGAGGAATCACCCTCGATGACCACGACCAAATAGCTTCTCTACAGAGTTAACATCAGAAGTGCTACAAGAGGTTTCACCCTCGGCACTCGATAGTAACGCTGCATGTCGTTACAACTAAGGGGGGGTGATGTCGTTGTCGGGCGCTGGTCTTCAATCCCGTTGATCGGGTCTTCTGACGATCCAGCGCGGCAGTCGGGATAATGTGGTCACTGATAGGTCTCTACCCAGCCTAGACTAAACAGATTAGGATATGCAGGTAATTATCACAGCAGGTTACAATGAACAGGCTATGCATCAGAATAGGTAAAGCAGCAGCAGCAGCAATTCTAATGCAAGCATGAGAAATAGAATGGGCGATATCGGGATGATCAAAGGGGGGGGGGGGCTTGCTGGTTGCTCGGCGGCAAAGGCAAGTCGTCAGTACTGGAACCAATCACCGGAGCTGCGTCGGCACTCGGGCTCTATCAGAGAGAGAAGAGGGGAGGAACGTATAAATAAAGCAAACAAGAGCAACACAAAGTACGACATGACAATGTGCAGTGCCGGAGTGTGTCCTAACATATGTTGCACGTCCGAGGAAGGAGGGATCCATCCGGGAATGTTTTCCGGTTCCGGGCATTTGTCAGACAGATGACCGAGGGGAACGGTTTGCATGTTCGGATATGTTAGGGACGTGTGACGGACGAACGGATCGCGCTTCGGATTCTGTCTCGTCGTCTTGAGTAAACTTTCATGTAAAAAGTATTTTCATCGGAGTACGGTTTAAAAGATATGATTTTCTAAAGTTTTATTAATTTTCTGAATTTAATAATATTATTTAAATCTAACATTATCCGAAACAGTGCTGCGATGACATCAGCATGACATCATGCTGATGTCAGCAGTCATTAGGGTTAGTTATTAATTACTGCTTAGTTAAACTAATTAATTAATTAGATTAACCTAATCAGAGTTAATTAAACTAATTAATTATTTTTATTATTTCATCTTTTTTTACTTTTTTTTAAACAGGGGCTGCCCACTGGTCAGTGGCACAGCCGGACACGTCCGGCCTGGCCCAGATAGGGCCGGACGTGTCCGACGCGAGGGGGTCAACGCGCGCGCGGGGCACTAGCAGAGGCGCCCGGAGCGGCGGCGTGCACCGGCCACGGCGGGCACGGCGAGGCCACCGGCGGGCTGGGGCGGACGAGGCTTGGGCGTGCGGGCGCGGGTCGCGGGCAGCGACAGGGCCGGGTGGGGCGCGAGACGCAGCAGCAGCGCGGCAGCAGGCGGCAGCGTGTCGCGCGGCCGGGAGCAGGGGAGGAAGGCGTCGGGGAGGGGAGGCGAGGCCTTGCGCGAGGCGATGGGGATGAGAGAGCGCGGTGCCGGGGGGGGGGGGGGGGGGGGGGGGGGGCGGGAGCGGCTCCGACGCGGGACAGAGGGAGGGGAGATGGACGGGCTCACAGGGGCGACGGGAAGGGCAGCGGGCTCGGGTGGCCGGGGCGAGGAGGCGACAGTGAGGTCGATGCGCGGAGGGGCACGCCGGGCGCGGTGACGGGCACGCGGCGCCGGGCTCAAGCCGGGGTCAGAGGCTCGGGAGGAGGAGGAGGGCGAGGCAGTCCGCGGGGAGGCGGCGGCGAGTACGGGGCGGGGCGGCCGGGGGACGGTCGCCGGCGTCGGGGGGGGGAGTGATGGGTCAGGCCCCTCTGATCGATCCAGATCCAGAGAGCGGGGGAAGGGGAGCGAGGGGAGTGGGGGTGTCGGGGAGGGGTTAGGGTTTCCTGGGGTGGGGGATAGGGAGGCCGGTGGGCCAAGGGGGAGCTGGGCCGGTCGGGCCACTGGGCTGGGGCCCAGTTGGGCCAGAGGGGGGGGGGGGTTCTCCTTTTTCTTCTTCTTTTCTTTTTCTTTTATCTTTTGCCTTTTCTTTTATTCATTTTCTCTTTTCAGTTTAGTAATAGCTAGGCCTCAAAATGGTTTTTTTTGTAAAACATGGGACCTAGTTCATAAATACCAGTGCATTAAACCCTAACACCTAAAATTAGTTTGGACAAAATATAATTCATATTTATTTTAGATTTAATAAATGGTTGTTAAATATTATCTTTATCCACTGTTTGAGGTGTTGTTCGTCACTTTTCCAATTCCAATGATGTTGGTTTCAATTTTAGATAGCCTCTGGAATATTTGTTATTATCTGACATTTTAGTTTATGTGTTTGAACAACTTTTATTTTCCACTTTCATAAATTTGAATTTTGACTTAGGAGTTGAAAGCAATATGATGTAAAGATGATATGCATTGTTAATCACGATGACATGGCATAATCAAAAGGGTGATTACTGTAGTTAACCACTGGGGGTGTTACAAATCTCCTCTCACTAACAAAATTCTCGTCCCGAGAATTAAGAGTAGAAGGAAAAGTTCGGGGTATTCCGCACGAAGATTATCCTCGCGTTCCAGATGGCTTCATCTTCAGTATGATTTGACCACTGACTTTGGAACTTGGTAACCTTCTGACGGTTTCGACGTTCAGCTTCATCGAGAATGCGGATAGGATGCTCCTTATAAGATAGATCATCTTGCAATTCAAGCATCTCGTGATCCACAATCGGTGCGGAGATTCCTTGAAGCATTGACGAAGTTGCGACACATGGAAGACGTCGTGGATATGAGAGAATTGCGGCGGCAACTCCAATTTATACGCCACTTGACCACGTCTAGCAATAATGCGGAAAGGACCAATGTAGCGGAGCTAGCTGCCCTTGATTCCAAAACGGTGAGTGCCCTTCATAGGAGTGACGCGCATATAACTTGATCACCAGGTTGATAAATCAAACCCCATCGTTTGCGATCATAGTTGCTCTTCTGACGATCCTGAGCCGCCTTAGATTTTCCCGGACAATACGGACTTGTTTCTTCGGCGTTTTTGAATATATCCGGTCCAACAAGAGGTCGTTCCCCAGTTTCTGACCAATTCAGAGGGGTTCGACACTTACGTCCATAGAGAACTTCAAAGGGGGCCATTTTCAAGCTGGCTTGATAGCTGTTGTTATAAGAGAACTCGGCATATGGAAGAGATTCTTCCCACTTCTTGCCGAAAAATAACACAAGCTCGAAGCATATCTTACAAGCACTTGGTTGACTCGCTCGACTTGGCCTTGAGACTGGGGGTGATATGCTGAACTCCAAGTAATATGAGTTCCCATAGCTTTTTGGAAACTTCCCAGAAATGACCAGTGAATATGCTGCCACGGTCTGAACTGATCTCTTCTGGAATACCGTGGAGTGATACGATTCTGGAGATATACAACTCTGCTAACTGTTTAGCAGTGATAGTCTCCTGACAGGCAGAAAGTGTGCAACTTTAGAGAGTTGGTCGACACGACAAAGAATAGCATCGTGACCCTTCTGGACCTGGGAAGTCCTTTAATGAAATCCATCTGAACCTTGTCCCATTTCCATAAAGGAATAGGTAACGGTTGCAGAATTCCACAGGCTTCTGATGTTCTGCTTTAACGCGACGACACACATCACATTCAGCAACAAGCGAGCAATGTCCTGCTTCATTCTAGACCACCAGTACCTTTGACGGAGATCACGATACATTTTGGTGCTACCCGGATGAATAGACAACGGGGTATCATGTGCCTCCTTCATGACTTTGTCAGTCATAAGCTCGAACGAGGTACACAATGCGGTCTTTGAAATACAAGGTTCCATCTTCAGACAGCGAGAAATCCCTTGTACTTTTAAGGTGAAGATCTTTCTTCATCAGATCAACTTCAGCATCTTTAGCTTGTGCACTCTTAACACTTTCTCAAGGTCTGGTTCAACAACCAGGTTTTTAAGTACCTTGAGGAACTATCTCGATTTAGCTTTCGAACTCTTCATACAGAAGGGGTTGCTGTGCTGCCTCAAGTTGTCAGCAATAGGATTTGCGGCTCAACCATCAGCCATTACATTAGCCTTGCCAGGGGTATAAGAAATACCCAAATCATAGTCCTGCAATGGTCTCCATCATCTTTGCTGACGGAGATTTAGAGATGGTTGAGTAACAAGTACTTCAGACTTTTATGATCCGTGTAGATCTCGCAACGATTACCGAGAAGGTAATGTCCCCACAACTGCAATGCATAGATCACAACAGCTAGTTCTAGATCATGTACCGGATAATTCTCTTCATTGGGGCGCAACTGACGAGAGCCATAAGCAATCACTTTACGCTCTTGCATTAGGACACAGCCTAATCCTTCACGGATGCTTCACAATAAATCACAAAGTCTTTGCGGGTATCTGGAGGAGATATCTGGGGTATTGTAACGGATTGACATCTGCCCCAGTGGATAAAGAATGTACTCTGGATGTTCCCTGCTCGAACAGCTGGTAGCTGCGTCGCAGGGTGGTGGTGGAAACAAACGATCCATCTGAAACAGAGGAACTCATGATTGTCAAATACAAGGAGAAGTATAACCGATCTCGGAGAGAAAGTTAAACAAAACAATGGAAAGGAAAATGATTATCAGACTAATCAGATCAATGTCAGGGAAATCGCACATATATCCAGCTCTCCGGGTGGATGAGAATTACGAGATCCTAAGTGTCGGCGTTAGTAAACTTTAGTTAACCGCGAAAGGAAGAGAGGTCAGAGTCCCAGAGTAAAGATGAGGAATAAAAGATACTAATACCTCCCAATTGGCGACGTGGGCCGCTAAGCCACACAGCCAAGTTAGTAAAACAGTTTTCCGGTTTCTAGACTCAACTTCGGCCAAGGAGTTGGAAAGGGGATTCCTACAGGCAGTCGGCTCTGATACCAACTTGTGACGCCCCCGGCCCGATCGCGCGCTAATCATACACGCAAATGCACACGATCAAGCCTAAGACTCACGGAAGATATCACAACACAACTCTAAAACATAAATAAAGTCATACAAGCTTTATATTACAAGCCAGGGGCCTCGAGGGCTCGAATACATAAGCTTGCGAACAAGCTTCAGCGGAAGCATCAGATATCTGAGTACAGATATGAATAGAAACAAAAGGCCTTTAGAAAGGCGGGGCAAAATAAACACTACGATCGAAAGGCGAAGGCCTCCTCCCTGGGACCCTCCGATCCTACTCCTGGTCTCAGTCACTCGTAGTAGTATCCATCCTCTGGGTAGTAGTAGTAGCGATCGTCGGGGCATCTGTCCTCAGGGGGCTCCGTCCTCTGGTCACGTCAAACTGATATGGGGAGAAAAAGGAAAACAAAGCAACCGTGAGTACTCAGAAGTACTCACAGCACAAGGATCTACACTACATATGCAACATTATCAAGGGGAGGCTGTATATGTGGACTGGGCTGCAGAAATGCCAGAATAGAGAGAAGGCCTGTCCTATCGAAGACTAGCATCTTCAGCGGTCTTGCACAGTAGAAGAGAGTAGAACAATACCATATAATGTGCGTAATAATATCAACCTCACCCAGAGATCCTTTCTCGACTCCCGTGCGAGAAAGCATCCCAGAGCCATAAAGTCATCAACCTCGTCCGGAATCCCTTCTCGACTCCTGTCAGAAGCAATCCCAGAGCCATATATACAGGTCTCATCACAGGTATCCGTTCTAGTTGTATCGATCGGGATACAACTCCGAGTGTCCTTTACCGTAGGACCGGCTATCGATAGAAGTGTTCTTCCCTGCAGGGGTGCACCAACTTACCCACACGCTCGTTAACTTCGGCCGGACACACTTTCCTGGGTTCATGCCCGGCCTCGCCAAACACACATCGCAACCCTACCTACAGCTCAGCAGAGAGGTCCCGTCGGTCTACATCTAACGCTCAGAGGTCTTGGGCCATCGCCCTGTGCACTCCGAGTCGTTGCGAGCAGGGTGGATACCAGCGCCAATGGCACGATCCGACCCGGCCGCAATGCTAACTGGACGTCTGACAAAGCTTTCGGCTGATGCTACGATGCAGAACGCCCATACTATGGCCCACGTGATGGTTAGTGCTATCAGGCCAGAGGCTGCTCGGATCAAATATCCAAATCGTAGTGGACTAGGGGCTTGCGGAAAACGAGCAGAGACTCACGAAAGATGTGACCCCGTCGCCCCGTCTCGAGGACTTGCGGCAAGGGTTAAGAATGCCCGGCCGCGCCTGTATTCCCACTCGGGCACCACACAGGCACCCGTCTTCACAACACTCCGCCTTCAGGCGCACGCGGGTACCCCTCAGGGCCGACCCGCCTTTCCAAGTAACAGTGTAAAGTCCAAGTTCCGTGTGTCCATAACATCAGGGAATCCGGTATCACCCTCGATGGATACCCACTCGATGTAACTGCCAAGGTGAACGTAGGAGGACACCCTCGATGATTTCACACTTGATGTGTTGCACGACAGGGTCGTACGGAAGTGGAGAAGGAGGAATCACCCTCGATGACCACGACCAATAGCTTCTCTACAGAGTAACATCAGAAGTGCTACAAGAGGTTTCACCCTCGCACTCGATAGTAAGCTGCAGTGTCTTACAACTAAGGGGGGGTGAGTGTGCGTTGTCGGGCCTGGTCTTCAATCCCGTTGATCGGTCTTCTGACGATCCAGCGCGGCAGTCGGGATAAGTGGGGTCACTGATAGGTCTCTACCCAGCCTAGACTAAACAGATTAGGATATGCAGGTAATTATCAACAGCAGGTTACAATGAACAGGCTATGCATCAGAATAGGTAAACAGCGCAGCAGCAATTCTATGCAAGCATGAGAAATAGAATGGGCGATATCGGGATGATCAAAGGGGGGGGGGGCTTGCCTGGTTGCTCGGCGGCAAGGCAAGTCGTCAGTACTGAACCAATCACCGGACTGCGTCGGCACCGGGCTCTATCGAGAGAGAAGAGGGGGAGGAAACAGTATAAATATAAAGCAAACAAGAGCAACACAAAGTACGACATGACAATGTGCAGTGCCAGTGTGTCCTAACATATGGTGCACGTCACCGAGGAAGGAGGGATCCATCCGGGAATGTTTTCCCGGTTCCGGGCATTTTGTCAGACAGATGACGCGAGGGGAACGGTTGCATGTTCGGATAGTTAGGGACGTGTGACGGACGAATGGATCGCGCATTCGGATTCGTCTCGTCGTCTTAGTAACTTTCATGTATAAAGTATTTTCATCGGAGTTACGGTTTAAAAGATATGATTTTCTAAAGTTTTAATTATTTTCTGAATTTAATAATATTATTAAATCTAACATTATCCGAAACAGTGCTGCGATGACAGTCAGCATACATCATGCTGATGTCAGCAGTCATTAGGGTTAGTTAATTAATTACTGCTTAGTTAAACTAATTAATTAATTAGATTAACCTAATCAGAGTTAATTAAACTAATTAATTATTTTTATTATTTTCATATTTTTTTCTTTTTTTTTAAACAGGGGCTGGCCCACTGGTCAGTGGCACAGCCGGACACGTCGGGCCTGGCCAGATAGGGCCGGACGTGTCCGACGCGAGGGGGTCAACGCGCGCGCGGGGCACTAGCAGAGCGCCCGGCGCGGCGGCGTGCACCGGCCACGGCGGGCACGGCGAGGCCAACCGCGGCTGGGGCGACGCGAGGCTTGGCGTGCGGCGGCGGGGTCGCGGGCAGCGAGCAGGGCCGCGGTGGGGCGGCGAGCACGCAGCATCAGCGCGGCAGCAGGCGGGCAGCGGGGTCGCGCGGGGTGGGGGGAGCAGGGGAGGAGGCGTCGGGGGAGGGGAGGCGAGCCGTGCGCGAGCGATGGGGAGAGGAGCGCTGTGAGCGCGCGACGGGAGCGCGGCTCCGGCGCGGGACAGAGAGGGAGGGGGAGATGGACGGGGCTCACAGGGGCCGGACGGGAAGGGGCAGGGGCTCGGGGTGGCCGGGCGAGAGGCGACAGTGAGGTCGATGCGGCGGAGGGGGCGCGCGGCGGCGGTGACGGGCACGCGCGCCGGGCGTCAAGGGCGTCGGGTTCGAGGAGGCCGTCGGGGAGGAGGAGAGGGCGAGTCGGGCGGGGAGGCGGCGGCGAGTAGAGGGGGGCGGGTCGCGGGGCGGGCGGCGCCGGGACGGTCGCCGCGTCGGGGGGGGGGGGGGGGAGTGATGGGGTCAGGCCCCTCTCGATCCAGATCCAGAGAGCGGGGGAAGGGGAGCGAGGGGAGTGGGGGTGTCGGGGAGGGGTTAGGTTTTCCTGGGGTGGGGGATAAGGGAGGCCGGTTGGGCCAGAGGGGGAGCTGGGCCGGTCGGGTGGCCGGCTTGTGGTTCAGTGCCTTGGGCCAGGGGGGGGGGGTTCTCCTTTTTCTTCTTCTTTGTTTCTTTTTCTTTTATCTTTTGCCTTTTCTTTTTATTCATTTTCTCTTTCAGTTTAGTAAATAGCTAGCCTCAAAATGTTTTTTTTTGTAAAACATGGGACCTAGTTCATAAATACCAGTGCATTAAACCCTAACACCTAAAATTAGTTTGGACAAAATATAATTTCATATTTATTTTAGATTTAATAAATGGTGTTTATATATCTTTATCCACTGTTTGGAGGTTGTTCGAGTCACTTTCCAATTCAATGATGTTTGGTTTCAATTTTAGATATACCTCTGGAATATTTGTTATTTATCTGACATTTTAGTTTATGTGTTTTGAACAACTTTTATTTTCCACTTTCATTTAAATTTGAATTTTGACTTAGGAGTTGAAAAGCAATATGATGTTAAAGATGACTATGCATTTTAATCACGATGACATGGCATAATCAAAGGGTGATTACTGTAGTTAACCACTGGGGGTGTTACAAATCTCCTCCACTAACAAGATTCTCGTCCCGAGAATTAGAAGTAGAAGGAAAAGTTCGGGGGATTCCGCACGAAGATTATCCTCGCGTTCCCAAGTGGCTTCATCTTCAGTATGATTTGACCACTGTACTTTGAGGAACTTGGTAACCTTCTGACGGTTCGACGTTCAGCTTCATCGAGAATGCGGATCGGATGCTCCTTATAAGATAGATCATCTTGCAATTCAAGCATCTCGTGATCCACAGATCGGTGCGGAGATTCCTTGAAGCATTGACGAAGTTGCGACACTGGAAGACGTCGTGGATATGAAGAATTGCAGCGGCAACTCCAATTTATACCACTTGACCACGTCTAGCAATAATGCGGAAAGGACCAATGTAGCGTCGGAGCTAGCTTGCCCTTGATTCCAAAACGGTGAGTGCCCTTCATAGGAGTGACGACGCAGAATAACTTGATCACCAGGTTGATAAATCAACCCCATCGTTTGCGATCATAGTTGCTCTTCTGACGATCCTGAGCCGCCTTAAGATTTTCCCGGACAATACAACTTGTTCTTCGGCGTGTTGAATAATATCCGGTCCAACAAGAGGTCGTTCCCCATTTTCTTCACCAATTCAGAGGGGTTCGACACTTAACGTCCATAGAGAACTTCAAGGGGGGCCATTTTCAAGCTGGCTTGATAGCTGTTGTTATAAGAGAACTCGGCATATGGAAGAGATTCTTCCCACTTCTTGCCGAAAAAATAACACAAGCTCGAAGCATATCTTCAAGCACTTGGTTGACTCGCTCGACTTGGCCTTGAGACTGGGGGTGATATGCTGAACACTAAGTAATATGAGTTCCCATAGCTTTTTGGAAACTTTCCCAGAAATGACCAGTGAATAGCTGCCCACGGTCTGAACTGATCTCTTTCGGAATACCGTGGAGTGATACGATTCTGGAGATATAACTCTGTCTAACTGTTTAGCTGATAGTCTCCTTGACAGGCAGAAAGTGTGCAACTTTAGACAGTGGCTGCGTCGGCACCGGGCTCTATCGAGAGAGAAGAGGGGGAGGAAACAGTATAAATATAAAGCAAACAAGAGCAACACAAAGTACGACATGACAATGTGCAGTGCCGAGTGTGTCCTAACATATGGTTGCACGTCACCGAGGAAGGAGGGATCCATCCGGGAATGTTTTCCCGGTTCCGGGCATTTGTCAGACAGATGACCGGAGGGGAACGGTTGCATGTTCGGATAGTTAGGGACGTGTGACGGACGAATGGATCGCGCATTCGGATTCGTCTCGTCGTCTTGAGTAACTTTCATGTATAAAGTATTTTCATCGGAGTTACGGTTTAAAAGATATGATTTTCTAAAGTTTTAATTAATTTTCTGAATTTAATAATATTATTTAAATCTAACATTATCCGAAACAGTGCTGCGATGACATCAGCATGACATCATGCTGATGTCAGCAGTCATTAGGGTTAGTTAATTAATTACTGCTTAGTTAAACTAATTAATTAATTAGATTAACCTAATCAGAGTTAATTAAACTAATTAATTATTTTTATTATTTTCATATTTTTTTACTTTTTTTTTAAACAGGGGCTGGCCCACTGGTCAGTGGCACAGCCGGACACGTCCGGGCCTGGCCCAGATAGGGCCGGACGTGTCCGACGCGGAGGGGGTCAACGCGCGCGCGGGGCACTAGCAGAGGCGCCCGGCGCGGCGGCGTGCACCGGCCACGGCGGGCACGGCGAGGCCAACCGGCGGGCTGGGGCGGACGCGAGGCTTGGCGTGCGGGCGGCGGGGTCGCGGGCAGCGAGCAGGGCCGCGGTGGGGCGGCGAGCACGCAGCAGCAGCGCGGCAGCAGGCGGCAGCGGGGTCGCGCGGGCGGGAGCAGGGGAGGAGGCGTCGGGGGAGGGGAGGCGAGGCCGTGCGCGAGCGATGGGGAGAGAGAGCGCGGTGAGCGCGCGACGGGAGCGCGGCTCCGGCGCGGGACAGAGAGGGAGGGGGAGATGGACGGGGCTCACAGGGGCCGGACGGGAAGGGGCAGCGGGCTCGGGGTGGCCGGGGCGAGGAGGCGACAGTGAGGTCGATGCGGCGGAGGGGCGACGCCGGCGGCGGTGACGGGCACGCGGCGCCGGGCGTCAAGGGCGTCGGGGTCGAGGAGGCCGTCGGGGAGGAGGAGGAGGGCGAGGCAGTCCGGCGGGGAGGCGGCGGCGAGTACGGGGCGGGGCGGCGCCGGGGACGGTCGCCGGCGTCGGGGGGGGGGGGTGATGGGGTCAGCCCTCTCGATCCCAGACCATAGAGCGGGGAAGGGGAGCGAGGGGATTGGGGGTGTCGGGAGGGGGTTAGTTGTTCTGGGGTGGGGGATAAGGGATCGGCGGTTGGGCCAGAGGGGGGATGCTGGGTCCGTTCGTGTGCCATGCTTGGCTTACGTGGGCCAGTTTTGGCCTTTTAGTTTGGGGGGGTTTTCTTCTCTTTTTCTCTTCTTTTCTTTTTCTTTTCATCTTTTGCCTTTTTCTTTATTCATTGTTCTCTTTCAGTTTCAGTAAATACGCTAGGCCCTCAAAAGGTTTTTTTGTAAAACAATGGACCTAGTTTCAATAGCCATACCAGTGGCATTAAACCTAACACCTAAAATTAGTTTGACAAAATATAATTTCATATTATTTTCAGATTTAATAAATGGTTTAGTTAAATATTATCTTTATCCACTGTTTGAGGTTGTTCGATCACTTTTTCCAATTCCAATTATGTTGGTTGCAATATTTAGGATAGCCTCTGGAATATTGGTTATTATCTGACATTTTTAAAGTTTATGTGTTTTGAACAACTTTTGATTTTCCACTTTCACTTTAAATTTGAATTTTGACTTAGGAGTTGAAAAGCAATATTGATTAAGATGTACTATGCATTGTTAATCAGCTACGATCATGGCCATAATCAAAAGGGTGATTACTCTGTAGTTAACCACTGGGGGTTTGTTACAAATCTCCTCCACTAAACAAGAATTCTCGTCCCGAGAATTAAAAGTAGAAGGAAAAAGTTGGGTATTCCGCACGAAGATTATCCGTATCCTCATCCTCGCGTTCCAAGTGGCTTCCAAATCTTTCCAGTATATTTTGACCACTGTACTTTGAGGAACTTTGTAACACCTTCTGACGGGTTCGACGTTCAGCTTCATCGAGAAATGCGGATCGATTCTTTATAGATAGATCATCTTGCAATTCAAGCATCTCGTGATCCAACGATCGTGTGCGGGAGATTCCTTGAAGCATTACGAAGTTGCGACACATGGAAGCGTCGTGGACTCTGAGAGAATTGCCAGGCGCAAGCGCACTCCAATTAACGCCACTTGACCACGTCTGAGCATATGCGGAAGGACCAAATGTAGGCGCGGAGCTAGCTTGCCCTTGATTTCCAAAACGGTGAGTGCCCTTCATAGGAGTGACGCGCAGATAAACTTTGATCACCATGCCGTTGATAAATCAAACCCCATCGTTTGCGATCATAGTTTGCTCTTCTCTGAACCTGGAGCCGCCTTAAGATTTTTCCCGGACAATCAACGAGACTTGTTCTTCGGCGTGTTGAATATATCCTGTCCAACAATAGGTCGTGTCCCCGTTTCTTTACCAATTTCGAGGGGTTCAACATTAACGTCCATAAGAACTCTCAAGGGGGCCATTTTCAAGCTGGCTTGATAGCTGTTGTTATAAGAGAACTCGGCATATGGAAGAGATTCTTCCCACTTGCTCTGGCCGAAAGAAATAACACAGCTCGAAGCATATCTTCAAGACTTGTTGACTGTGGTTGCGGCCTCGCTCACTTGGCCTTGAGACTGGGGGTGATATGCTGAACTCCAATTAATATGAGTTCCCATAGCTTTTTGGGAAACTTCCGAAAATGACCAGTGAATATGCTGCCACGGTCTGAACTGATCTCTTTCGGAATAACCGTGGAGTGATACGATTCTGGAGATATACAACTCTGCTAACTGTTAAGCAGTGATGTCTCCTTGACAGGCAGAAAGTGTGTGCAACTTTAAGAGTTGGTCGACAACGACAAGAATAGCATCGTGACCCTTCTGTGACCTGGGAATTCCTTAATGAAAATCCTCTGAACCTTGTCCCATTTCCATAAGGATAGGTAACGGTTGCAGAATTCCAGCAGGCTTCTGATGTTCTGCTTTAACCGCGACGACACACATCACATTCATTCAGCAACAAAGCGAGCAATGTCGCTGCTTCATCTAGACCACCAGTACCTTTGACGAAGTCACGATCATTTTGGTGCTACCACGGATGAATAACAAACGGGGTATCATGTGCCTCCTTCATGACTTTGTCAGTCATAAGCTCGAAGCGAGGTACACAATGCGGCTTTGAAAACAAGGTTCCATCTTGACAGCGAGAAATCCCTGTACTTTTCAAGTGAAGATCTTTCTTCTCAGATCAACTCAGCATCTTGCTTGTGCACTCTTAACACTTCTCAAGGTCTGGTTCAAAAACCAGTGTTTTTAAGTATCCTTAAGGAACTATCTCGATATTTAGCTTTCGAAGCTCTTCATACGAAGGGGTTGCTGTAGCTGAACCTCAAGTTCGCACAATAGGATTTGCGGCTCAACGCATCAGCCATTACATTAGCCTTGCCAGGGGGTATAAAAATACCCAAATCATAGTCCTGCAATGGTCTCCATCCATCTTTGCTGACGGAGATTTAGAGATGGTTGAGGTAAACAGTACTTCAGGACTTTTATGATCCGTGTAGATCTCGCAACGATTACCGAGAAGGTAATGTGTCGCCACAACCTGCAATGCATAGATCACAACAGCTAGTTCTAGATCATGTACCGGATAATTCTCTTCATGTGGGCGCAACTGCGAGAGCCATAAGCAATCACTTTACGCTCTTGCATTAGGACACAGCCAATCCTTCACGGGATGCGTCCACAATAAATCACAAAGTCTTTGGCGGGTATCTGGAGGAGATAGTACTGGGGTATGTAACGGATTGACATCTGCCCATGTGGAAAAGAATGTACTCTGGATGTATCCCTGCTGTCGAACCAGCTGGTAGCTGCGCTCGCAGGGTGTGGTTGGAAACAAACGATCCATCTAAACAGAGGAAACTCATGATTGTCGAAATACAAGGAGAAGTATAACCGATCTCGAGAGAAAGGTTAAACAAAACAATGGAAAGGAAATGATTATCAGATAATCAGATCAATGTCAGGGAAATCGCACATATATCCAGCTCTCCGGGTGGATGAGAATTACGAGATCCTAAGTGTCGGCGTTAGTAAACTTAGTTAACCCGAAAGAAGAGAGGTCAGAGTCCCAGAGTAAAGATGAGGAATAAAAGATACTAATATCCTCCCAATTGGCGACGTGGGGGCCGTAAGCCACCCAGCCAAGTTAGTAAAACAGTTTGCCGGTTTCTAGACTCAACTTCGGCCAAGAGTTGGAAAGGGGAGTTCTACAGGCATCGGCTCTGATACCAACTTGTGACGCCCCGCGCCCGATCGCGCGCTAATCATACACGCAAATGCACACGATCAGCCTAAGGACTCACGGGAAGATATCACAACACAACTCTAAAACATAATAAAGTCAATACAGCTTTATATTAAACAGCAGGGCCTCGAGGGCTCGAATACATAGCTTGCGAACAAGCGTCAGCGAAGCATCAGATATCTGAGTACAGATATGAAATAGAAACAGAAAGGCCTTCAGAAAGGCTGGGCAAAATAAAACACTACGATCGAAAGGCGAAGGCCTCCTGCCTGGGACCCTCCGATCCTACTACCTGGTCGTCAGTCAACTCGTAGTAGATCCATCCTGGGTAGTAGTAGTAGCGATCGTCGGGGCATCTGTTCTCAGGGGGCTCCGTCCTCTGGTCACGTCAATGATATGGGGAGAAAAAGGAAAACAAAGCAAACCGTGAGTTACTCAGAAGTACTCAGCAAGCAAGGATCTAACTACATATGCACAACATTATCAAGGGGAGGCTGTATATGTGGACTGGGCTGCAGAAATGCCAGAATAGAAGAAGGCCTAGTCCTATCGAAGACTAGATCTCCACGGTCTTTGCAGCAGTAGAAGAGAGTAGAACAATACCATATAATGTAGCAGTATAATATCAACCTCACCCAGAGATCCTTTCTCGACTCCCTGCGAGAAAGCAATCCCAGCCATAAAGTCATCAACCTCGTCCGGAGATCCCTTCTCGACTCCTGCGAGAAGCAATCCCAGAGCCATATATACAGGTCTCATCACAGGTATCCAGTTCTAGTGTATCGATCGGGATACAACCCGAGTGTCCTTTACCGTAGGACCGGCTATCGATAGAAGTGTTCTTCCCTGCAGGGGTGCACCAACTTACCCAACACGCTCGATAACTTCGGCCGGGACACACTTTCCTGGGTCATGCCGGGCCTCGCCAAACGACAACATCGCAACCCTACCTACAGCTCAGCAGAGAGGTCCCCGTCGGTCTCCATCCTAAGCGCTCAGAGGTCTTGGGCCATCGCAGAATCCTGGCATCCGAGTCGTTGCGAGCATGGTGGATACCAGCGCCAACGGCACGATCCGACCCGCCCGCAATGCTGAACATGACGTCTGACAAGCTTTCGGCTGATGCTACGTTGCAGAACGCCCATACATGCCACGTGATGGTTGTGGCTATCAGGCCGAAGGCCTGCTCGGACAAATATCCAAATCGTAGTGGACTAGGGGCTTGCGGGAAAACGAGCAAGACTCACGAAAGATGTGACCCCCGTCGCCCGTCTCGAGACTTGCGGCAAGGGTTAAGAATGCCCGGGCCGCCGCTCGTATTCACCACTACGCACCACACCTTACTCAAGGCACCCGTCTTCACAACACTCGCCTCTCAGGCCACGCGGGTACCCCTCAGGGCCGACCCGCTTCCAAGTAACAGTGTAAAGTCCAAGTATCCGTGTGTCCATACATCAAGGGAATCCGAGGTATCACCTCGATGGATACCCACTCTGTAACTGCCAAGGTGAACGTAGGAGGAATCACCCCTCGATGAGTTCACACTTGATGTGTTGCATGACAGGGTCGTTATCGGAAGTGGAGAAGGAGGAATCACCCTCGATGACCCACGACCAAATAGCTTCTCTACAGAGTACATCAGAAGTGCTACAAGAGGTTTCACCCTCGGCACTCGATAGTAACGCTGGCAATGTCGTTACAACTAAGGGGGGGTGATTGCGGTTGTCGGGCGCTGGTCTTCAATCCGTTGATCGGGTCTTCTGACGATCCAGCGCGGCAGTCGGGATAATGGTGGTCACTGAAGGTCTCTACCCAGCCTAGACTAAACAGATTAGGATATGCAGGTAATTATCACAGCAGGTTACAATGAACAGGCTATGCATCAATAAGAATAGGTAAAGCAGGCAGCAGCAGCAATGTCTATATGCAAGCATGAGAAATAGAATGGGCGAGTATCGGGATGATCAAAAGGGGGGGGGGGGGCTTGGCATGGTGCTCGGCGGCAAAGGCAAGTCGTCAGTACTGGAACCAATCACCGAGCTGCGTCGGCAACGAGGCTCTATCAGGAGAGAGAAAGTGGGAGGCAACCGTATAAATTAAAGCAAACAAGAGCAACACAAAGTACGACATGACAATGTGCAGTGCCGGAGTGTGTCTAACATATTGTTGCACGTCCCCCGAGGAAGGAGGGATCCTCCGGGCATGTTTCCGTTCGGGCATTTGTCAGACAGATGACCGAGGGGAAGGGTTGCATGTCGGAATGTTAGGGACGTGTGAGGACCGAACGGATCGCGCTTCGATTCTTCTCGTCGTCTTGAGTGAAACTTTCATGTATAAAGTATTTTCATCGGATGTACGGTTTAAAAGATTGATTTTCCTAAGTTTTATTAATTTTCTGAATTTATAATATTATTTAAATCTAACACTATCCGAACAGTGCTGCGATGACATCAGCTGACATCATCTGATGTCAGCAAGTCATTAGGGTTAGTTATTATTACTGCTTAGTTAAACTATTAATTAATTAGATTAACCTAATCAGAGTTGAATTAAACTAATTAATTATTTTTATTATTCATCTTTTTTTACTTTTTTTTAAACAGGGGCTGCCCCTGGTCCAGTTGGCACAGCCGGACACGTCCGGCCTGGCCCAGATAGGGCGACGTGTCCGACGCGAGGGGGTCAACGCGCGCGCGGGGCACTAGCAGAGGCGCCCGGGCGGCGTGCGTGCACCGGCCACGGCGGGCACGGTCGAGGCCACCGGCGTGGCTGGGGCGGACGAGGCTTGGGCGTGTCGGGCGCGGCGTCGCGGGCACGACAGGGCCGGGTGGGGCGGAGACGCAGCAGCAGCGCGCAGCAGGCGGCAGCGTGTCGCGCGGGGGAGCAGGGGAGGAGGCGTCGGGGAGGGAGGCGAGGCCGTGCGCGAGGCGATGGGGATAGAGAGCGCGGTGACTCGGGGGGGGGGGGGGGGGAGGGGGGGCGGAGCGGCTCCGAGCGGGACAGAGGAGGTGGAGATGGACGTGGACTCACAAGGGGCCGACGGGAAGGGGCAGCGGGCTCGGGGTGGGCCGGGGCGAGGAGGCGACAGTGAGGTCGATGCGCCGGAGGGGCACGCCGGGCGCGGTGACCGGGCACGCGGCGCCGGGCTTCAAGCTCGGGGTCAGGAGGCTCGGGATGAGAGGAGGGCGGTAGGCAGTCCGCGGGGAGGCGGCGGCGAGTACGGGGCGGGGCGGCGCCGGGGACGTCGCCGGCGTCGGGGGGGGGAGTGATGGGTCAGGCCCCTCTCGATCCAGATCCAGAGAGCGGGGGAAGGGGAGCGAGGGGAGTGTGGGGGTGTCGGGGAGGGGTTAGGGTTTCCTGGGGTGGGGGATAGGGAGGCCGGTTGGGCCAGAGGGGGAGCTGGCCGGTCGGGCCAGCTGGGCTGGGGCCCAGTTGGGCCAGAGGGGGGGGGGGGTTCTCCTTTTTCTTCTTCTTTTCTTTTTCTTTTATCTTTTGCCTTTTGCTTTTATTCATTTTCTCTTTCAGTTTAGTAAATAGCTAGGCTCAAAATGGTTTTTTTTGTAAAACATGGGACCTAGTTCATAAATACCAGTGCATTAAACCCTAACACCTAAATTAGTTTGGACAAAATATAATTCATATTTATTTTAGATTTAATAAATGGTTGTTAATATTATCTTTATCCACTGTTTGAGGTTGTTCGAGTCACTTTTCCAATTCCAATGATGTTGGTTTCAATTTAGTGATAGCCTCTGGAATATTTGTTATTATCTGACATTTTAGTTTATGTGTTTGAACAACTTTTATTTTCCACTTTCATTTAAATTTGAATTTTGACTTAGGAGTTGAAAAGCAATATGATTGTAAAGATGACTATGCATTGTTAATCACGATGACATGGCATAATCAAAGGGTGATTACTGTAGTTACCACTGGGGGGTGTTACAAATCTCCTCCACTAACAAGAATTCTCGTCCCGAGAATTAAGAAGTAGAAGGAAAAGTTCGGGGTATTCCGCACGAAGATTATCCTCGCGTTCCCAGTGGCTTCATCTTCAGTATGATTTTGACCACTGTACTTTGGAACTTGGTAACCTTCTGACGGGTTCGACGTTCAGCTTCATCGAGAATGCGGATGGATGCTCCTTATAAGATAGATCATCTTGCAATTCAAGCATCTCGTGATCCACAATCGGTGCGGAGATTCCTTGAAGCATTGACGAAGTTGCGACACATGGAAGACGTCGTGGATATGAGAGAATTGCGGCGGCAACTCCAATTTATACGCCACTTGACCACGTCTAGCAATAATGCGGAAAGGACCAATGTAGCGCGAGCTAGCTGCCCTTGATTCCAAAACGGTGAGTGCCCTTCATAGGAGTGACGCGCATATAAACTTGATCACCAGGTTGATAAATCAAACCCCATCGTTTGCGATCATAGTTGCTCTTCTGACGATCCTGAGCCGCCTTAAGATTTTCCCGGACAATACGACTTGTTTTCTCGGCGTTTTGAATAATATCCGGTCCAACAAGAGGTCGTTCCCCAGTTTCTGACCAATTCAGAGGGGTTCGACACTTACGTCCATAGAGAACTTCAAAGGGGGCCATTTTCAAGCTGGCTTGATAGCTGTTGTTATAAGAGAACTCGGCATATGGAAGAGATTCTTCCCACTTCTTGCCGAAAAATAACACAAGCTCGAAGCATATCTTCAAGCACTTGGTTGACTCGCTCGACTTGGCCTTGAGAACTGGGGGTGATATGCTGAACTCCAAGTAATATGAGTTCCCATAGCTTTTTGGAAACTTCCCAGAAATACCAGTGAATATGCTGCCACGGTCTGAACTGATCTCTTTCGGAATACCGTGGAGTGATACGATTCTGGAGATATAACAACTCTGCTAACTGTTTAGCAGTGATAGTCTCCTGACAGGCAGAAGTGTGCAACTTTAGAGAGTTGGTCGACAACGACAAGAATAGCATCGTGACCCTTCTGGACCTGGGAAGTCCTGTAATGAAATCCATCTGAACCTTGTCCCATTTCCATAAAGGAATAGGTAACGGTTGCAGAATTCCAGCAGGCTTCTGATGTTCTGCTTTAACGCGACGACACAACATCACATTCAGCAACAAAGCGAGCAATGTCCTGCTTCATTCTAGACCACCAGTACCTTTGACGGAGATCACGATAACATTTTGGTGCTACACCAGGATGAATAGACAACGGGGGTATCATGTGCCTCCTTCATGACTTTGTCAGTCATAAGCTCGAACGAGGTACACAATGCGGTCTTTGAAATACAAGGTTCCATCTTCAGACAGCGAGAAATCCCTTGTACTTTTCAAGGTGAAGATCTTTCTTCATCAGATCAACTTCAGCATCTTTAGCTTGTGCACTCTTAACAGCTTTCTCAAGGTCTGGTTCAACAACCAGGTTTTTAAGTATCCTTGAGGAACTATCTCGATTTAGCTTTCGAAGCTCTTCATACAGAAGGGGTTGCTGTAGCTGACCTCAAGTTCGCAGCAATAGGATTTGCGGTCTCAACGCATCAGCCATTACATTAGCCTTGCCAGGGGTATAAGAAATACCCAATCATAGTCTGCAATGGTCTCCATCATCTTTGCTGACGGAGATTTAGAGATGGTTGAGTAAACAAGTACTTCAGACTTTTATGATCCGTGTAGATCTCGCACACGATTACGAGAAGGTAATGTCCCCACAACTGCAATGCATAGATCACACAGCTAGTTCTAGATCATGTACCGGATAATTCTCTTCATGTGGGGCGCAACTGACGAGAGCCATAAGCAATCACTTTACGCTCTTGCATTAGGACACAGCCTAATCCTTCACGGGATGCGTCACAATAAATCACAAAGTCTTTGCGGTATCTGGAGGAGATATCCTGGGGTATTGTAACGGATTGACATCTGCCCCAGTGGATAAAGAATGTACTCTGGATGTTCCCTGCTCGAACAGCTGGTAGCTGCGTCGCAGGGTGGTGGTGGAAACAAACGATCCATCTGAAACAGAGGAAACTCATGATTGTCGAAATACAAGGAGAAGTATAACCGATCTCGGAGAGAAAGTTAAACAAACAATGGAAAGGAAAATGATTATCAGACTATCAGATCAATGTCAGGGAAATCGCACATATATCCAGCTCTCCGGGGTGGATGAGAATTACGAGATCCTAAGTGTCGGCGTTAGTAAACTTTAGTTAACCGCGAAAGGAAGAGAGGTCAGAGTCCCAGAGTAAAGATGAGGAATAAAAGATACTAATACCTCCCAATTGGCGACGTGGGCCGTAAGCCACACAGCCAAGTTAGTAAAACAGTTTTCCGGTTTCTAGACTCAACTTCGGCCAGGAGTTGGAAAGGGGATTCCTACAGGCAGTCGGCTCTGATACCAACTTGTGACGCCCCCGGCCCGATCGCGCGCTAATCATACACGCAAATGCACACAGATCAAGCCTAAGGACTCACGAAGATATCACAACACAACTCTAAAACATAAATAAAGTCATACAAGCTTTATATTACAAGCCAGGGGCCTCGAGGGCTCGAATACATAAGCTTGCGAACAAGCGTCAGCGGAAGCATCAGATATCTGAGTACAGATATGAAATAGAAACAAAAGGCCTTTAGAAAGGCGGGGCAAAATAAACACTACGATCGAAAGGCGAGGCCTCCTGCCTGGGACCCTCCGATCCTATCCTGGTCTCAGTCAACTCGTAGTAGTATCCATCCTCTGGGTAGTAGTAGTAGCGATCGTCGGGGCATCTGTCTCAGGGGGCTCCGTCCTCTGGTCACGTCAAACTGATATGGGGAGAAAAAGGAAAACAAAGCAACCGTGAGTACTCAGAAGTATCAGCAAGCAAGGATCTACACATATGCAACATTATCAAGGGGAGGCTGTATATGGGACTGGGCTGCAGAAATGCCAGAATAGAGAGAAGGCCTGTCCTATCGAAGACTAGCATCTTCAGCGGTCTTGCAGCAGTAGAAGAGAGTAGAACAATACCATATAATGTAGCAGTAATAATATCAACCTCACCCAGAGATCCTTTCTCGACTCCCTGGCGAGAAAGCAATCCCAGAGCCATAAAGTCATCAACTCGTCCGGAGATCCCTTCTCGACTCCCTGCGAGAAGCAATCCAGAGCCATATATACAGGTCTCATCACAGGTATCCGTTCTAGTTGTATCGATCGGGATACAACTCCGAGTGTCCTTTACCGTAGGACCGGCTATCGATAGAAGTGTTCTTCCCTGCAGGGGTGCACCAACTTACCCAACACGCTCGATTAACTTCGGCCGGACACACTTTCCTGGGTCATGCCCGGCCTCGCCAAACGACACATCGCAACCCTACCTACAGCTCAGCAGAGAGGTCCCGTCGGTCTACATCTAACGCTCAGAGGTCTTGGGCCATCGCCCTGTGCACTCCGAGTCGTTGCGAGCAGGGGGTGGATACCAGCGCCAAGGCACGATCCGACCCGGCCGCAATGCTGAACTGGACGTCTGACAAAGCTTTCGGCTGATGCACGATGCCAGAACGCCCATACTATGTGCCCACGTGATGGTTAGTGCTATCAGGCCAGAGGCCTGCTCGGATCAAATATCCAAATCGTAGTGGACTAGGGGCTTGCGGAAAACGAGCAGAGACTCACGAAATGATGTGACCCCGTCGCCCCGTCTCGAGGACTTGCGGCAAGGGTTAAGAATGCCCGGCCGCGCCTGTATTCACCACTCGGGCACCACACAGGCACCCCGTCTTCACAACACTCCGCCTCTCAGGCGCACGCGGTACCCTCAGGGCCGACCCGCCTTTCAAGTAACAGTGTAAAGTCCAAGTATCCGTGTGTCCATAACATCAAGGGAATCCGGTATCACCCTCGATGGATACCCACTCGATGTAACTGCCAAGGTGAACGTAGGAGGAACACCCTCGATGATTCACACTTGATGTGTGCACGACAGGGTCGTATCGGAAGTGGAGAAGAGGAATCACCCTCGATGACCACGACCAAATAGCTTCTCTACAGAGTAACATCAGAAGTGCTACAAGAGGTTTCACCCTCGCACTCGATAGTAAGCTGCAGTGTCTTACAACTAAGGGGGGGTGATGCGGTGTCGGGGCCTGGTCTTCAATCCCGTTGATCGGTCTTCTGACGATCCAGCGCGGCAGTCGGGATAAGTGGGGTCACTGATAGGTCTCTACCCAGCCTAGACTAAACAGATTAGGATATGCAGGTAATTATCAACAGCAGGTTACAATGAACAGGCTATGCATCAAATAGGTAAAGCAGCAGCAGCGCAATTCTATGCAAGCAGAGAAATAGAATGGGCGATATCGGGATGATCAAAAGGGGGGGGGGGGCTTGCCTGGTTGCTCGGCGGCAAAGGCAAGTCGTCAGTACTGGAACCAATCACCGGAGCTGCGTCGGCACCGGGCTCTATCGAGAGAGAAGAGGGGGAGGAAACAGTATAAATATAAAGCAAACAAGAGCAACACAAAGTACGACATGACAATGTGCAGTGCCGAGTGTGTCCTAACATATGGGTTGCACGTCACCGAGGAAGGAGGGATCCATCCGGAATGTTTTCCCGGTTCCGGGCATTTGTCAGACAGATGACGGAGGGGAACGGTTGCATGTTCGGATAGTTAGGGACGTGTGACGGACAAGGATCGCGCATTCGGATTCGTCTCGTCGTCTTTAGTAACTTTCATGTATAAAGTATTTTCATCGGAGTTACGGTTTAAAAGATATGATTTTCTAAGTTTTAATTAATTTTCTGAATTTAATAATATATTAAATCTAACTTATCCGAAACAGTGCTGCGATGACAGCAGCATGACATCATGCTGATGTCAGCAGTCATTAGGGTTAGTTAATTAATTACTGCTTAGTTAAACTAATTAATTAATTAGATTAACCTAATCAGAGTTAATTAAACTAATTAATTATTTTATTATTTTCATTTTTTTTACTTTTTTTTTAAACAGGGCTGGCCCACTGGTCAGTGGCACAGCCGGACACGTCCGGGCCTGGCCAGATAGGGCCGGACGTGTCCGACGCTGAGGGGGTCAACGCGCGCGCGGGGCACTAGTCAGAGCGCCCGGCGCGGCGGCGTGACACGGCCAGGCGGACGGGGCACGGCGAGCCAAGCGCGGCGGGGCGACGCGAGGATGGGGGTCGTGCGGCGGCGGGGCGCGGGCAGGCGAGCAGGACGGGTGGGGGGCGAGCACGCGCAAGCGCGGCAGGCAGGCGGGCAGGGGGTGCGCGGGGGCGGCGGGAGCAGGGGAGGAGGCGTCGGGGGAGGGGAGGCGAGCCGTGCGCGAGCGATGGGGAGAGAGAGCGCTGAGCGCGCGACGGGAGCGCGGCTCCGGCGCGGGACAGAGAGGGAGGGGGAGAGGACGGGGCTCACAGGGGCGGCGGACGGGAAGGGGCAGAGGGCTCGGGGTGGCCGGGCGAGGAGGCGACAGTGAGGTCGATGCGGCGGAGGGGGCGGGGGGCGGTGACGGGCCGGGCGGGCGTCAAGGGTGGGTCGAGGAGGCGTCGGGGAGGAGGAGAGGGCGAGTCGGGCGGGGAGGCGGCGGCGGCGAGAGGGGGGCGGAGTACGCGGGGCGGGCGCGCGGGACGTCCGGCGTCGGGGGGGGGGGGGTGGGGGGGATGATGGGGTCAGCCCCTCTCGATCCAGATCCAGAGAGCGGGGGAAGGGGAGCGAGGGAGTGGGGGTGTCGGAGGGGTTAGGGTTTCCTGGGGTGGGGGATAAGGAGGCCGGTTGGGCCAAAGGGGGGAGCTGGGCCGGTCGGGTGCCGCTGGGCGCTGGGGCCAGGGGGGGGGGGTTCTCCTTTTTCTTCTTCTTTGTTTCTTTTTCTTTTATCTTTTGCCTTTTTCTTTTATTCATTTTCTCTTTCAGTTTAGTAAATAGCTAGGCCTCAAAATGGTTTTTTTGTAAAACATGGGACCTAGTTCATAAATACCAGTGCATTAAACCCTAACACCTAAAATTAGTTTGGACAAAATATAATTTCATATTTATTTTAGATTTAATAAATGGTTATTATATATCTTTATCCACTGTTTGGGGTTGTTCGAGTCACTTTTCCAATTCCAATGATGTTGGTTTCAATTTTAGGATACCTCTGAATATTTGTTATTTATTCGACATTTTAGTTTATGTGTTTGAACAACTTTTATTTTCCACTTTCATTTAAATTTGAATTTTGACTTAGGAGTTGAAAACAATATGATGTTAAAGATGACTATGCATTTTAATCACGATGACATGGCATAATCAAAGGGTGATTACTGTAGTTAACCACTGGGGGTGTTACAAATCTCCTCCACTAACAAGATTCTCGTCCCGAGAATTAAGAAGTAGAAGGAAAGTTCGGGGTATTCCGCACGAAGATTATCCTCGCGTTCCCAAGTGGCTTCATCTTCAGTATGATTTGACCACTGTACTTTGAGGAACTTGGTAACCTTCTGACGTTCGACTTCAGCTTCATCGAGAATGCGGATCGGATGCTCCTTATAAGATAGATCTCTTGCAATTCAAGCATCTCGTTATCCACAGATCGGTGCGGAGATTCATTGAAGCATTGACGAAGTTGCGACACATGGAGACGCGTGGATATGAAGATTGCAGCGGCAACTCCAATTTATAACCACTTGACCACGTCTAGCAATAATGCGGAAAGGACCAATGTAGCGTAGCGCGGAGCTAGCTTGCCCTTGATTCCAAAACGGTGGAGTGCCCTTCATAGGAGTGACGCGCAGATAAAACTTGATCACCAGGTTGATAAATCCAACCCCATCGTTTGCGATCATAGTTGCTCTTCTGACGATCCTGAGCCGCCTTAAGATTTTCCCGGACAATACGAACTTGTTCTTCGGCGTGTGAATAATATCCGGTCCAACAAGAGGTCGTTCCCCAGTTTCTGACCAATTCAGAGGGGTTCGACACTTACGTCCATAGAGAACTTCAAAGGGGGCCATTTTCAAGCTGGCTTGATAGCTGTTGTTATAAGAGAACTCGCATATGGAAAGATTCTTCCCACTTCTTGCCCGAAAAACATAACACAAGCTCGAAGCATCTCTTCAAGCACTTGGTTGACTCGCTCGGACTTGGCCTTGAGACTGGGGGTGATAATGCTGAACTCACTAAAGAATGAGTTCCCATAGCTTTTTGGAAACTTTCCCAGAAATGACCAGTGAATATGTGCCACGGTCTGAACTGATCTCTTTCGGAATACCGTGATGATACGATTCTGGAGATACAACTCTGCTAACTGTTTAGGTGATAGTCTCCTGACAGCAGAAAGTGTGCAACTTTAGAGAGTTGGTCGACAACGACAAGAATAGCATCGTGACCCTTCTGTGACCTGGGAAGTCCTGTAATGAAATCCATCTGAACCTTGTCCCATTTCCATAAAGGAATAGGTAACGGTTGCAGAATTCCACAGGCTTCTGATGTTCTGCTTAATGAACGCGACGACACACATCCACTTCAGCAACAAGCGAGCAATGTCCTGCTTCATTCTTAGACCACCAGTACCTTTGACGGAGATCAGATACATTTTGGTGCTACCCGGATGAATAGAAACGGGGTATCATGTGCCTCCTTCATGACTTTGTCAGTATCATAGTCGAAGCGAGGTACCACAATGCGGTCTTTGAAATACAAGGTTCCATCTTCAGACACGCGAAATCCCTGTGTACTTTCAATGGTGAAGATCTTTCTTCATCATGATCAACTTCAGCATCTTTAGCTTGTGCACTTCTTAAAAAGCTTTCTAAGGTCTGGTTCAACAACCAAGGTTTTTAAGTATCCTTGAGGAACTATCTCGATATTTAGCTTTCGAAGCTCTTCATACAGAAGGGGTTGCTGTAGCTGAACCTCAAGTTCGCAGCAATAGGATTTGCGGCTCAACGCTATCAGCCATTCATTAGCCTTGCCAGGGGTATAAGAATACCCAAATCATAGTCTGCAATGGTCTCCATCATCTTTGCTGACGGAGATTTAGAGATGTTGAGTAAACAAGTACTTCAGACTTTTATGATCCGTGTAGATCTCGCAACGATTACGAGAAGGTAATGTCGCCACAACTGCAATGCATAGATCACAACAGCTAGTTCTAGATCATGTACCGGATAATTCTCTTCATGTGGCGCAATGACGAGAGCCATAAGCAATCACTTACGCTCTTGCATTAGGACACAGCCTAATCTTCACGGGATGCGTCACAAAATCACAAAGTCTTTGCGGGTATCTGGAGGAGATAGTACTGGGGTTATTGTAACGGATTGACATCGCCCCATGGATAAAGAATGTACTCTGGCTGGATGTATCCCTGCTCGAACAGCTGGTAGCTGCGTCGCAGGGTGTGGTGGATGTAAACAAACGATCCATCTGAAACAGAGGAAAATCATGATTGTCGAAATACAAGGAGAAGTATAAACCGATCTCGGAGAGAAAGGTTAAACAAACAATGAGAAGGAAAATGATTATCAGACAATAGATCAATGTCAGGGAAATCGCACATATATCCAGCTCTCTCCGGGGGATGAGATTACGAGATCCTAAGTGTCGGCGTTAGTAAACTTTAGTTAACCCGAAAGGAAGAGAGGTCAGAGTCCCAGAGTAAAGATGAGGAATAAAAGATACTGTAATGGACCTCCTCAATTGGCGACGTGGGCCCGTAAGCCACACAGGCAAGTTAGTAAAACAGTTTTCCGGTTTCTAGACTCAACTTCGGCCAAGGAGTTGGAAGGGGATCCTACGGCATCGCTCTGATACCAACTTGTGCGCCCCGGCCGATCGCGCGCTAATCATACCGCAAATGCACCGATCAAGCCTAAGGACTCACGGGAAGATAACAACACAACTCTAAAACATAAATAAAGTCATACAAGCTTTATGATTACAAGCCAAACCAGGGGCTCGAGGCTCGAATACATAGCTTGCGAACAAGCGTCAGCGGAAAGCATCAGATATCTGAGTACAGATATGAAATAGAAACAAAAGGCCTTTAGAAAGGCGGGGCAAAATAAACACTACGATCGAAAGGCGAAGGCCTCCTGCCGGGACCTCCGATCCTACTCGCTTCGTCAGTCACTCGTAGTAGTATCCATCCTCTGGGTAGTAGTAGTAGCGATCGTCGGGGCATCTGTCTCAGGGGGCTCCGTCCTCTGGTCACGTCAAAACTGATATGGGGGAGAAAAAAGGAAAACAAAGCAACCGTGAGTACTCGAAGTACTCAGCAAGCATGGATCTACACTACATATGCAATTATCAAGGGGAGGCTGTTATGTGGACTGGGCTGCAGAAATGCCAGAATAGAGAGAAGGCCTAGTCCTATCGAAGACTAGCATCTTCAGCGGTCTAGCAGCAGTAGAAGAGAGTAGAACAATACCATATATGTAGCAGTAAATAAAATATCAACCTCACCCAGAGATCCTTCTCGACTCCCTGCGAGAAAGCAATCCCAGCCATAAAGTCATCAACCTCGTCCGGAAGATCCCTTCTCGACTCCTGCGAGAAGTCCAATCCCAGAGCATATATCAGGTCTCATCCCAGTGTATCCAGTTCTAGTTTACGATCGGGTACAACTCCGAGTGTCCTTTACCGTAGGACCGGCTATCGATAGAAGTGTTCTTCCTGCGGGGTGCACACCAACTTCCCAACACGCTCGATTAACCTCGGCCGGACACACTTTCCTGGGTCATGCCCGGCCTCCCGCCAACGACCAACAACATCGCACACCCTACCTACAGCTCAGCAAGAGAGGTCCCCGTCGGTCTACATCCTAAGCGCTCAGAGGTCTTGGGCCATCGCCCTGTGCACTCCGAGTCGTTGTTCGACGTTCAGCTTCATCGAGAATGCGGATCGGATGCTCCTTATAAGATAGATCATCTTGCAATTCAAGCATCTCGTGATCCACAGATCGGTGCGGAAGATTCTTGAGCATTCGAAGTTGCGACACATGGAAGACGCGTGGATATGAGAGAATTGCAGCGGCAACTCCAATTTATACGCCACTTGACCACGTCTAGCAATAATGCGGAAAGGACCAATGTAGCGCGAGCTAGCTTGCCCTTGATTCCAAAACGGTGAGTGCCCTCTCTAGGAGTGCGCGCAGATAAATTGATCACCAGGTTGATAAATCAAACCCATCGTTTGCGAT
>JAAAXO010000385.1:2837-42195 GCA_011799875.1 Thinopyrum elongatum
GCCAAAAGGAAAGCATCTCATGGGCCATCAAACAGAGGATGTCATTGGGTTTTGTGTTGACTTCTTCCTCGACCTTACCCGATTGGTCCCCTCTAATCGTGGTAGGTATGAGGGGAGACTGACTGGAAAAGGCACGCTAGGAGGGGACTCAATAATATGTAGGGACGGGCATTCCTGGTCTCAAGCACACTACACAGTTCTACAGAATTCTACCTTGGTGACCCCGTATGTCGATGAACACAAGAACATTCTGCGCTCCAAACACCCGGAGCAGTGTGACGACTGGATTACATGTGAACACATCAGGACTTTTGGCAGTTGGTTGCAAACACGTCTCAGGGGTGACAACACTGTTTCTGATGAGCTGTACTCATTGGCCAGGGGACCATCTTCGACTGTATTGACTTACAAAGGGTACGAGATAAATGGGAATACATTTTACATGACCGCCCAAGATCAAAAGAGCACCAACCAAAACAGCGGTGTCCGCTTTGATGCAGCAACCAAGAGGGGAAAGGACACATATTGTGGTTACATAGTCGACATATGGGACCTTGACTATGGACATGATTTTAAGGTCCCTTCGTTTCAGTGCAAATGGGTCAATCTGTCAGGAGGCGGGGTACAGGTAGACCCACAGTACTAAATGACAACAGTGGATCTGAACAATCTTGGGTACACAGACGAACCATTCATCCTAGCCAATGATGTGGCGCAGGTTTTCTATGTGAATGATGAGGACAGTGAAGGACATGTCTACCAAACCGAGAAAAAGATAAGATAAGGAAGCGAATACATCATACGATGAGCCAAAGCGCCACATAGTTCTTTCAGGAAAAAGAGACATCGTGGGATTGGAAGGCAAGACAGACATGTCTGAAGATTATGAAAAGTTTCATGAAATTCCTCCCTTCAAAGTCAAGGCTGACCCAAGCACCTTGTTAAACGATGAAGATTATCCATGGTTACGGCACAATAAGCAAAGGACACAAGTGAAGAAAAAGTGAAGACTTTCTCTCCACAACTATTATGATGATGCCTTTGATCTAGAATATCACAGCAGTTACATGTGAAGAAATGAAATGCCTTTTGTAACAGATGAGTTTCCGTCTGAAACCCTGATACTTCGAAAGAGATTGTCCATTTTGTACACGAAGTGCATCCAGCTTTTGCCGTAACCCTCTCAACTTTTTAGCACATGCTATGTGGGTGAAATGATGATACCATGCCAATTTTCAACCTTTTCAGAGTTCATTTGTAGTGTTTTTCAATTTCAGGGTCATTTAGCTCAAAAAATCAGTAAATGCATGAAAAATACCAAATGAAGTCAGAAAGGGTTGAAAATTGATGATGTGGCTTTGAATGGTGCATTTTGAACACACAAAAAGTCTGGAGTTCAAATAAGTTCAAAAAAATGAAATCCCTTTGTAACAGAAGAGTTTTCATCCGAAACACTGATACTTCAAAAGAGATTGTCCATTTTGTACACGAAGTGCATCCAGCTTTTGCCGTATCCCTCTCAACTTTTTACCACATGCTATGTGGGTGAAATGATGATACCATGCCAACTTTCAACCTTTTCAGAGTTCATTTGAAGTGCTTTTCAATTTCAGGGTCATTTAGCTCAAAAAAATCAGTAAATGCATGAAAAATACCAAGTGAAGTCAGAAAGGGTTGAAAATTGATGATGTGGCTTTGAATGGTGCATTTTGAACACACAAAAAGTCTGGAGTTCAAATAAGTTCAAAAAAATGAAATCCCTTTGTAATAGATGAGTTTTCACCGAAACCCTGATACTTCGAAAGAGATTGTCCATTTTGTACATGAAGTGCATCCAGCTTTTGCCGTAACCCTCTCAACTTTTTAGCACATGCTATGTGGGTGAAATGATGATACCATGCCAACTTTCAACCTTTTCACATTTCATTTGAAGTGCTTTTCAATTTCAGGGCCATTTAGCTCAAAGAATGAACTAATAGCAAAAAGAATGAACTAGAAAACTTTTATGAAACTCTAATAGCAAAAAGAATGAACTAAAAATAATCAATAAAAATATTCTGTTATGATCAACTGAAACAAAACTATAATACTCTTCAATAGCAAAAAGAATCAACTAAAAAGCTTTTATAAAACTCTAATAGCAAAAGGAATCAACTAAAAATATTTTATAAACCTCTAGTATTTTTGAAACTAAATTTTTATAAAATTTATGCAACTTAAATTATCAAAGTATTTTTTGTTCAAAACATTAATAGCAAAAAGAATTTTTTTTGTTAGAAACTTTAATAGCAAACTAAAATAACAAAATCTGTTTTTGATTAAAACAGACATTTAAAATAACCTTAAAATTACCTAAAGCAAAATGAATCACTCAAAAACTCTAAAAAATTAAGTAAAGCATAAAACAAAAAAAGTACAGAAAAAAATTAAAAAAATGCCGCCTACAGGGCCACCACGGCTGCATACGATTAGAAACCCAACTAGCATGTTGGGCCAGGATGCAGGCCCGCGGCGGGCCCAGTAGGCCCACAGGCATACCAGTGTTACATTAGGCCCGTAGGCCTGTAGTTCAGAGGAGTTCGAGAGGGAAGAGGTAGCAAAGCTTATAAACAGGTGCGGGGCGCTCCCAACTAGCGAGGTGGGACTAAACTCCCACCACCACGCCGCTGTGCAGGGCTATTGGTCCCGGTTGGTGGCACGAACCGGGACCAATGCCGCCCTTTGGTCCCGGTTCGTGGCACCAACTGGGACCAATGCCCCCCTTTAGTCCCGGTTGGTGCCACCAATCGGGACCAAAGGTCTTTGTTTCCCGCCCTTTGGGCTGCTGAAAACTGACCTTTGGTCCCGGTTGGTGGCACGAACCGGGACTAAAGGGGGGCATTGTTCCCGGTTGATGCCACGAACCTTGACCAAAGGCTTTCCTATATAAGTGGCACTTAGGAATTTTTCAGCAAGTTCTCACATTCTCCCCGACGCCGACGCCCAGCGCCCCGACGCCGACGCCCTGCTTCTCGTAGCTATCGCCGTCGCCGCGCCCTGCCCCGTCGCCGCCCGCTCCTCGTCGCCGTCGCCGTCACCGGCCCTGCCTCCTCGTCGCCGTCGTCGTGCCCTGCACCGACACCGTCGCTACGCCCTGCCCTGTCACCGCGCCCTGCCCCGAGCCCGTTCTTGTCATCACCGCCCCTGAGCCCGCTCCTCGTCGCCGACGCGTCCTCGCTGTGAGCGCCGCCCCGATCCCCTCCTCCTCCTCCTATTCCTCCCTGTACTGGCCGCCATCGCCGTGCCCTGCCGCCGACCCCGACGCCCTGTCGCCGACCCCGATGCCAACGGCGGCGAGCCACTGACCAAGGGGGTCCAGTGTGGCGACGCCGTGTGGGATAGAGGAAGATGAGGAGTGCATGGCATCGATTCTCCCCTCTGTCCAAATTTTTCTGAATTTACTGAATTTTTTGACAGTGCTAAACAGTGCACATCAAGTTTATGATGAAATGCCAAAGGGCTCTAGGAATTTTAAGAATTTTTGAGAATTTTTGTGGTGAGGTGTTGATGCACAAAAGAGAGTCTGGCAAACTTTGAGAATTTTTTGTCCAATTTAAATTGCGCTTTGACCATGGAGTTTGAATCTGGTCCAAATTTGAACTGAATGAAATTTGAAAATTTTGAACTATAGAACCAAATGTTTTTGGCGGAATGGGTTGTGGGTACGGTCAAATAGATGGAGTAATTTTTGTGGGTGCAAAAGAATTGGGGAGAATATAGCTCCTTTGCAAATCAAAAGAAATATGAATAATTGAAATTCCAACTTTGGAATTTATTAAATATAAGAAAAATATTTACATAGTTAGAGATATTTGCACAGTTAGAGATATTCATGATCAAAGTCATTTTTTTAGAGAAATTTGCATATAGAATTTTTTTAGAGAAATGGTGGAGTTCACATATAATGTATATATGTTGATATTTTTTATATGATGAAAATTGTTTTGTTCATATATAATGTATATATATATGTATGTGGCTATGTATGTATGGATGTTCATAAAATTGTTTTGTTCATATATGTATTAATTGTTTTGTTCATAGCATTTTTTTATATGATGAATTTTTTTTTCATAGCATTTTTCATAGCCATATATATGTATGTGGCTATATGTATGTATATATGGATGTTCATAGAATTTTTTTTATATGTATGTGGCTATAGTATATGTCTGTTGTCGATATAGCCCCTCCCCGATAACTTCGACATGAGGGGGGGGTCGATATACCCCCTCCCCGATAACATTTTTTTATATGATGATTTTTTTTTACTAGCCATATATATGTATGTATGGATGTTCATAGAATTTTTTTTTATATGTATGTGGCTATATGTTGTCGTTGTCGATATAGCCCCTCCCCGATAACTTCGACATGAGGGGGGTCGATATACCCCCTCCCCGATAAACATTTTTTTCTAAGTTACTAAGGTAAAATGTTCACCCCCCTCTCGATATACCGAGCGACCAACTCTCGAGGCCACCCAAACCCTAGAAAAAAAGCGTTGTCGATCTCCTACCCCCTCCTGCCCCTACCCGACAAACTCTCGAGGCCACCCAAACCACTAGAAGATAACGCTGGACGAACACGAGGCACGCCAGGCTCCGTTGCATGGAAGGTTGGGTTTCCCGGCGCAGGCGGTTACAAAACCCGGGAGAGGAAGAGGAAACAGGAGCTGAGCGAAATGCAGAAGCTCAATGCAAGAGTACTAAAGCTAGAGGAACAAGTTGAGAGCCAGCGAGCTGCCGACTAACGATCTCAGTGGCACGAATCTACCCCAGAAGCTACCCCGCCATCTCAGCGGAGAAGCAGCGTGGCTTCCACGGAGCTCGTTCAGCAGCCTGACTTCACGGCTCCTAGCTACCCCGTGGATGCTATCACGGAGGCTCAACATTGCCAGCTTATGACGAAATGTCAGAACCTCACCTTGAAGGCGGTTGTCGGCTCTGTTGCACCTCCTCAACCTGACAGTACTTTTAACTGCTGTCCGATTCCACATGGCTATGCTGTTGTGACGGTGGATGAACTAATGGAGGGATTTGACGAGCTCGAGCTTGACCACCCTACAGGTGAAGGGGAGACCCAGCTGGTTTATGCTCTGAGGACTACATGTCTATGGCGGAAGGAGTACATCAAGCTTCCGAACTGGACGCCTCCGCCTCCTCCTCCTCCTCCTCCTCCTCCGGCGAGTCAGAGCACTCCTCCTCCTCCTCCTCCTCCGGCGCGTGAGGGCACTCCGCCTCCTCCTCCGCCTCCTTCGGCGCATCGGAGCACTCCACCTCCTCCTCCGCCTCGTCAGCAACGGCGGAAGAGAGCCGCCGCCGCTCCGGCGGCTAGTAGTACAAGCAGAGGCAGGAAGCAATTCAGATACGGTCCATCTCTCAAGCCTCTGGAAAAGTTACCATATGAGAGGACCGACGAGGAAACCGCGAAAATCAGTGCTACCAAAGTGCATGAACATTTTGCACGGAAACCTCCACCTCCGAAGGAGACGATAGATCCGGTGAAACAGAAGCGCACTATCGATGCCCTGAAGCGACCACCATCATCTCCGCCGCAATCCAACTATGAGCGCAATATTGAAAGGACATATAAGGAAGCGGAGCGGTCGGGAAGTACTTGCATGCATGCAAGGTTAGCAGAACGAAGAAGTGGGAAAAAATTCCCCAGCTCGGCGAACAGGCGAAGCAATCGTGCCCCCCGCTCAAGGTGTCTAGCGATATCGTCGCTAATCAGCCGGGGATGGTACCCGGTACCAATCCTGCTGATTACCTGAGTGATGATGTAGAGTTTGAAATAATGGAGGTGGAAGAATTCAGATACCAGTACGGGCAGCCTCTCATCAAACCTGATCATCCTCCTCTAACAACGATGATGCGAAGATTCCATGAATGGTACTTGAAAACCTGCAGCGAGTCTAGGAAGGATACTTTGACGTTGAGAATTAAAGAGGAGCACGACCTCGTTGGAATGGATCTATTGTCTGTTGAATTTGACGAGTTATTCCAATTATACAATCAAAAGGCCCTCGACAAAACACTCGTGACTTGCTAATGTCTATAAGTACTACTTCTGTAATTAAGTCTCTATATATAGCTCAACTCTTTCATTGCATGTATATATAATTATCCTCACTATATTATGTAGATTGAAGATCGTCGAATGCAGAAATGCACAAATCTACGACATTGGGTTCATTAACCCAAATATCATACATGAATGGACGGTTCAAAAGAATGTCACAGAAACCGAGGACAACTTGCTACAATCGTTGCTTAAAAATCAAAACAAAGAGAAAATACTCTTTCCTTACAACTTCAAGTGAGTGTTACTGTCTTGTGCATATTCGGTTTCCCTTATTACTCGAGGTTATACTAATGTAATTGATGAGTTATGCATGCGTGCGCAGGTTCCACTTTATTCTGCTAGAGATTAAGCTTGAGCGGGGAGTAGTAACCGTCTTAGACTCGAAACGAAAAGATCCCCAGGAGTATGCGGACATGACTGAAATGCTCCAGAAGTAAGTTCAATCGATCATTATCGCACCATATCGGCAACTTTGTTCATTTCCTGATATCAAGTAATTATTTTCTTTGTCTGGCAGGGTTTGGAAAGAGTTCACCGGAATGGTTCCGGGACTGCCGAGGGAGCTGCGATTTACACACCCGAAAGTAAGTAGTACTAGCTAGCTCCGCGCATCTCCCATTGATTCTAGTTTCATCAATACCATTTATAATGCTTGATTATCAGTTTGATTGAACTCTATTTCTCGTAAAGTGCTTGTGGCAGGAAGCCGGGAATGATTTTTGTGGATACTACGTTTGCGAGTTCATCTACAACGCGACGACCTCTAAGCGGGGCTACTCTGAAAAACAATATGAAGTGCGTAAGCAATAATATTCACAATTTTATTTTATTACCATCATTTGTGTTGAGTTTCATTCATATATATGTATTGATCCCCTTCTTCAAATTAGTTGTGGCAGATGCGGGATGAACTCCTACCACATGATCGCATACGAGCAATTCAAGAGGAATTGGCGGGATTCTTTCTTGACCACGTCATAAGTAACGCCGGAGAATACCATGTGGAATTTGACATTAGATGTTAGGGATTGTACGTAAGAGATCTTATATTGTATATATGTAGCTAGTAGCGTCGGATAGATATACGAAAACTTGTTGTTCAACCAATCTCTCGGAGAAAGAGAGGTCGATCACTTCTCTCTGTATATGTTCATGATGATCTTGTGTACTTAATGGTTTCTTCATTTGCTTACTAGCTAGCGTGTCGAGTTCTCTCTATACGTATAGTAGCTAGCGTCGACCAAGCACGGAGAAAGAAAGGACACTTCTCTCTATTAGCTAGCTAACACAATATGAAACCCCTAAATTAACCCTCGAAAACCCCCTAAACCCCCCCCCCCTTTTCAAAAAAAAAACAAAAACCCCAGCTCCTGCCAAATGCTGACGCGTGGAGGCCTTTTGGTCCCGGTTGGTGTTACCAACCGGGACTAAAGGTCCTCCTGCCTGGGCTCCCCGCAGCGGCCACGTGGAGCCCCTTCTGTCCTGGTTCGTAAGCAAACCGGGACTAAAGGTTTTGGGCTTTAGTCCCGACCCTTTAGTCCCGGTTCCAGAACCGGGGCTAATGGGCCTCTGGAACCGGGACAAATGGGTCGTTTTCCACTAGTGACATGCAATGAACGAGCTGAGCTAGAGACTTAATTACAGAAGTAATACTTACAGACAGTAGCAAGTCATGAGTTGTTTGTCGAGGGCCTGTTAATTGAATAAGTGAAATAATTCCACAAATTCAACAGGCATCAGGTCGACTCCAATGAAGTTGTGCTCATCTTTAATTCTAAGCATTAAACTATCGGTCCCATTCTTCCTACAGCTTTCCAAGTATCACTCATGCAATCTTCGCATCATCGTTGTTAGAGGAGGATGATCAGGTTTGACGAGAGGCTTCCCATGCTCGTATCTAAAGATCTCTACTACCTCTAACGTTTCAAACTGTACATCATCGCCCACGTAATCACCAAGATTGGTACCGGGCAGTAGCCCCGGATGATTAGCGATATTGCTAGACACCTTGAGCGAGGGGCATGATTGCTTCTCCTGTTCACCGAGCTGGGGAATTGTTTTCCCACTTCTTCGTTTTGCTAGCCTTGCAGCACTGGTAGTACTTCCCGACCGCCGCGCTTCACCATATGTTATTCCAATACAGTGATCATAGTTGGATTGCGGCGGAGATGGTGGTGGTCGCTTAAGGGCATCCAGAGTGCTCTTCGCTTTCACCGGATCTACCGTTTCCTTTGGAGGTGGAGGTTTCCATTCAAAATGGGCCTGCACTTCGGCAACACTGATGTCCGCGTTTTCCTCGTCGATTCTCTCATATGGAAACTTTTCCGGAGCCTTGAGGCTTGGACCAGCTTTGAATTTCTTCCCGCCTCTTGTACTGCTAGCCGCCGGAGCGGCGGCGTCTCTCTTCCGCCATTGCTGAGGCGGCGGAGTCCGCTGACGTGCCAGAGGAGGCGGAGGAGGAGGCGTAGTCCACTGACGCGCCGGAGGAGGCGGAGTCCACTGACGCGCCGGAGGAGGCGGAGTCCGCTACCACGCCGGAGACAGCTGAGGCGAAATAGGACTCTGCTGAGGGGCCTCATCTGGCTAATCAGTCTGCTGAGGGGCCTCATCCGGCTGACTCTGCTGAGGTGTCTAGTTTGGAAGCTTGATGTACTCCTTTCTCCATAGATAGGTACTCTTAAATCATTTTCCAGATGAATCTCCCCTTCACCTGTAGGGTAGTCAAGCTCCAGCTCCTCAAATCCCTCCATTATTTCACCGTCACAATAGCATAGCCATGTGGAATCGGATGGCAATGGAAAGTTCCCTCAGCTCGAGGAGGTACAACAGAGCCGAGCGCCGCCTTCAAGGTCAGGTTCTCGCATTTCGCCATTAGCACACAATGTTCAGCCTCCGTGATACTATCCACGGGGTAGCTAGGAGCCGTGAAATCAGGCTGAACGAGCTCCGTGGAAGCCACGCTGCTTCTCCTCAGAGATGGTTGGGTAGCTTCTGGGGCAGCATCGAACGAAGGATCTTTGTGCCGCTGAGATGGTTGGCCGGTAGCTCGCTGGCTCTCAAGTTCCTCTAGTTTCGCTAATCTTGCACTGAGCTTCTGCATTTCGCTTGCTTCCTCTTTCTTCTTTCTCTCTCGACTTCTATAACCACCGCTGTCAGGAAACCCATGCACCCACGGAACATGTACAAACTGGATGCACTTCGTGTACAAACTGGACAATCTCTTTCGAAGTATTAGAGTTTTGGACGAAAACTCATCTGTTACAAAGGCATTTCCCTTTTTTAACTTATTTTAACTCCAGACTTTTTGTGTATTCAATATGCACCATTCAAAGCCACATCATAAATTTTCAACCCTTTCTGACTTCATTTGCTATTTTTCATGCATTTAATGATTTTTTTTGAGCTAAATGACCCTGAAATTGAAAAGCACTACAAATGAACTCTGAAAAGGTTGAAACTTGGCATGGTATCATCATTTCACCCACATAGCATATGTGCTAAAAAGTTGAGAGGGTTACGGCAAAAACTGGATGCACTTCATGTACAAACTGGACAATCTCTTTTGAAGTATCAGGGTTTCGGACAAAAACTCATCTGTTACAAAAGCATTTCATTTTCTTAAACTTATTTTAACTCCAGACTTTTTGTGCGTTCAATATGCACCATTCAAAGCCACATCATCAATTTTCAACCCTTTCTGACTTCATTTGCAATTTTTCATGCATTTAATGATTTTTTTGAGCTAAATGACCCTAAAATTGAAAAGCACTACAAATGAACTCTGAAAAGGTTAAAAACTTTAATAGCAAAAAGAATTAAATGACAACTAGGCATGTATGCATCTGTTTAAAAGAAACTTTAGAATTAAAACCAAAAATAGTCATGATCTCTTTCATTAACACAGAAAGAATATGAAAGTTTTGCATTTTTTAGAATTATATATTTTGTTGAAATTATTTGATAATCATGTGTATTACACATAAGTGAGTATGTACAAAAATTATGATGTGATTTGAAGAAGGTCAAAAAGTTTACATAACATATGCAAAAAATAACATAAAACATAAAAAAAATGCCCGCCTACTAGGCCACCACGGCCTGCATACGACTAGAAACCCAACTATATATGGGCCAGGATGCAGGCCCGCAGGGCAAGTAGGCCCCATAGGGCAGAGAGGAATGTTAGGCATGTACTGCCTGCTTTAGGGAGGAGCTCGGGAGGGATATCGCAGCGGCGCTTATAAACAGGTGCGAGTGCCTCTCGCTTGGCGAGGTGGGACTAAACTTCCACCCCGCCAGGACCAAACCTTTAGTCCTGGTTGGTGGCTCCAACCAGGACTAAAGGCCCCCTTTAGTCCCGGTACGAGCCACCAACCGGGACTAAAGGCCTGGGCTTCCCGCCCCTTGGCTTGGTGAAATTCACCTTTAGTCTTGGTTGGTGCCTCGCACCGGGACTAAAGGGGGGCCTTTAGTCCTGGTTGGAGCCACCAACCGGGAGTAAACGGTTTTGTATATAAGCAGGCACTTAGAAATTTTTCAAAACACTTCTGCAATTTCCCCCGACGGCGCCGATCGAACCAGAGCATGATGCCGCTAGGCTGCCAGACCTCGCCATCGCCTCCGAACCCGCTCGGACTCGTCGCCGGGCCTCCTCGCCATCGCCACCCCCGTCGAGCTCCGCCTCGAAGCCGACCCCGCTCCCCTCGCCGCGCCCTGCCCCGACGCCGTCTCCCGCTCCCCTCATCGCCGGCCCTCCAGCTCCATCGCTCGCCGCCCCTAGTAAGCTCCCCCTTCCCCTGCTGCCGTCCCCCTGTTCCATCAATTTAGATTTGTTTGCATGCATAGGTGGGGCAGAAATGTTTTGTGATAAAAGAGGTTTTTTATCAACCAAGAATACAATCTGTTGTGTGCAATGTTGCTTGCTTGTTCATTTTGATGTTCATTGTGATGTATGTATGTTTTTCTTTAGAGTTCATTTTGATGTTCATTGTGATGTATGAAAACTTTGGTAAATATTTTGTCTTCAAAGTTTATTTAGAGTTCATTTTGATGTATGAAAACTTGGTCAATATTTTGTATTGTGGATGTTAATGGTATTGTGGATGTTAATTTTGTTCAAGTGTGGGTTCTCTATAAAAAGAATGTGGTTGGATCAATGCTATAAAATGTTGTTCAAATTTGCCCATCTAGCTACTATATAGTTGTAAAAGTTTATTAAATATGAGTAGCATAATAAAATGATAATTATTGCATAGGAATTTGTTTTCATAAGAATTTGTTCTCGACGTTGACGATGCCCGGCCCGCATCCTCGTCGTCGACTCGGCGGCGACAACCTGCTTGAGAGGCGCCATGTCCGGGACTGGGCTCCGCTAGGCTGGCACTGGGAGGTGCTACCTTCCGAGCCACGCAGCTTGGTGAGGAATCAGGCTCCCGTCGTCGACCCGGAGCTTCTTTGGTGGCGGTCGCGTGGGCCACTATCGGTGCGGAGGCAGCCGGCCCCCGAGGAGGTGGTACATCGCCGTGTCAGGGAGGAGGACGAGCACGTCCGTCGCTACATGGTTGCGTTGGACGTCAATTTCTCCAATACCTGGCAGGTTCTTCAGGGATCTCACTCGAGCTATGATCCTGTGATGGTTCCTTCTCTTCGGGTTTCCACCGCCCGCGCCTCAGGAACCGCGAGTCAACTGCATTATTCGATAATATTCAATCTGTATTAGTGATGTTATATGATAATATTCGAGATGTATTAGTGATAATACTCGAGATGTATCCGAGATTATATTCGAAAATATTCGATGATGCATTAACTGGATTATTCGAGATCTATTAGTGATATTATTCGTGATTATATTCGATAATATTTGATGATGCATTAACTGGATTATTCGAGATGTATTAGTGATATTATTCGAGATGCATTCTAATTTGAATACTAAATTGTTTTATCTTTCTTCTGGATTAGTTAAGCTATGGACGCTAACGGCAGAGACGACCATGATCAAAACGAGATCATGTTCGACATGATCCGAAACCCAAAGGGTGAACCTGAAGATGACGGCTCACAATATCTGAAAAATTCTGGTGAGGAATATTTCTGGAAGAACCAAGAGACGAAGGCCACACAAACAATGATGGCGAAGGAAATCTTCTTCAATTAACAAAGACCGGCGAGGTATATATAAGGCCTCTGGTGATCATTACATGTATTAATTGATTTGTATATATATATATATATATATATATATATATATATATATATATATATATATATTAATGAATCTTTCTTCTTTTAGCCCTCCGGATCGAGCAAATCTTCTACAAGCAGGGGCAGTACGAGGCCAGGCCAAAAAGTTGCAGCCTGGCATAAAGTACAACATCGATGAGGTCAAACCAAATGGCGAACCGCTTGCTCCTAAAAAGAATGCGGACAAATTTGTACGTCAATGCGGAGTTATTGTCAAGGACCAAATCCTATCTCCGTTCAAGAATGGAATAAGCCAAAGGAAGATCGAGGAGTTAGTTTTGTCGACGAAAGAGCAAAAGATCTGCTTTGGGATACGCTCATGTCATATTTCACCCTACCAGACCATCTCACAGATGCAGAACTGGAGAAAGTTAAGAAGCGTGCTCTTAAGAAGATGGCCACACAATTCTGCAACTGAAAGAAAAGATTATGGGGCAACTACGTCGACGCAGAAAAGCAGACTCCGGAATTCACTGGACCACTGGAGAAGGTAAAAGATCACTGGGACTTATTTGTGGAGTTCAAGGAATCAGAAGCAGCTCAGGAACGGTCAAGGAAAAACAAGATAAATACTAAGAAAAAAAAAGTTTCACCACGTTCTGGGGCCAGGTGGCTACAAGACTGGCCGGCCTAGGTGGGATGCATCTGAGGAAAAGATGATTGCTGCAGGGGTCACTCCAAAAATAGTGGGTTGGCCCGACAGGTGCAGGACTTGGTTTTATGCACATGGGGGAAAGTTGGACCCAAAGACAGGGGAGATTATGGTGCAGGAAAGTCTTAAAGAAGCCTCAGAAGATTTACTTGTTGCAATAGTAGAAGCTCGAAGGGGGGCGTTCCAGCCTGAGAGAGAGAACGACGAGCTTACACACGCCCTCAAGAATCCTGAACACCCGGGACGAACACGAGTCAAAGGCGTTGTTCCGTGGATTGAGGGGTTTGCGGAGTGGAACGCCACTTACAGAAGCCATGCGAGAAAGAAGAAGCAGGAGGAAGACAAGAAGATGCAGGATGCAGACCGGCTTCAACAGGTAGAATCAAAGCACGCGGAGTTGGAACGCACTTTCATGGGGCAGCAGGAGCAGATCGACACACTTAGCCTGGAAAGGGCGTCTCAGCGGCAGCAGCAAGCAGATCCAGCATTGGATAGCATCATCCCATCTATGCCGAAAAGCAGCGTGGGTATCATGGGGGTCCCGGCCGCTGATGCACTGCTAGCTAGATACCCCGTGGATGATATCAAACATACGACAACTTGTGACCTAGACATGAAACTGAAGAACATATCCATGAAGGTGGCGATCGGCTATGCTTTACCAAATCCCCCTGAAGCAACCTTCCATGGCAATCCGATTCCAGCTGGCTATGCTCGTGTCGGGGTGGATGAAGTAATGTCGGGATATGACTCACTAGAGCTTGACTTTCCTGGAGTTCAAGGGGAGCACACACTGCGATAAGCCGTACGTGGTATCATTGTATGGAGAAAGGACTGCATCGTCTTTCCAAGGCCACCGACTCCTCCTCCATGTCTGCCGCGTCAGCCGACTTCACCCCACCTCAAGACGGAGCGCAGTGCTAGTCCGCCACCGCGTCAGCCGACTCCATCCCACCCCGAGACGGAGCCCAGCGCGAGTCCGCCATATCGATCTCTGGCGCGTCAGCCTTCTCCAAAGCGGAAGAGAACACCAACGAAGAAACCCGACCCTCCTGCCAAAAAGAAGTTGGCTTACGAGAGGACTGGCGAGGAAAACAAGGCCCAAGTGGCTGCCGAAGTGAAGGCCCATTTTGCACCAAAACCGCCCCCGCCGTCAAAGGATAAAATACCTGTCAAAGTCGTACAACACTTTGTGGATCAAGCTAAACCGGCTGTGGAGAAAAGGCAATCAGACTATGAGCGCTCTATTAAGAAGTCATATCGTGCACAAAAAGATAAGGAGTTGAGCCTTATAGGTAAAAGCGGGAAAATTGTTCCCCAGCTGGGAGAACAGGCAGTGCAATCGATCCCTCCGCTCAAGGTGAGTACCGATTTGGCGGTAACCGACGCTGCTAGACAGATGGCTAGAGAGGCCGGTGTCACTGTTGATCAACTCCTAGGCATCGAGGATCTCCCCAGGATTGAAGAGGAGGAACTAGCATGGAAATACGTCCCCGGGAACCCTCTGGTCAGGCCTGATAAGGTGCCGCTTCTATCAACGCAGATGCGCAGATTGCATGACTGATACTTGAGAGAAGTAAATGTCGGGCGAGAGAGCCTCATGGTGAAAGTCAAGCCAGAGCATTACTTCCATGGAAACGATGTGTGGATTGATCTGCCAGAACTTTTTCAGTTATTCAATCAAGACGCACTCGATAAATCTCTCGTCAGTTGCTATTGTCTGTAAGTGATTTCTTTCTGTAATTTAAGTCTCTAGCTCAGCTCGTTCATTGCCTGTAATTATTCTCACTATATTATTTTGTGTGGTATTATGCAGAATGAAGACTTTTGAAATGAAAAGAGATGGAGTCTATGGCATTGGGTTCATTGACCCAAATACCGTTAATGAAGGTGTGTTAACACTCAGCCCAAAAGACACAGAGAACAGCTTGCTAATGTTTTTGAAGGAGCTAAATGCTAGACCAGAAATATTATTTCCTTACAACTTTGGGTGAGTGTTACTGTCTTGTACTACAAATTCTATTTTGCTTACTCGATGTTAAGTGTAGTTGATGAGTTGTGCATGCCCGCTTATACAAACATGTGCGCAGTTTCCACTGGATCCTGCTAATCATTAGAGTTGACGAGGGAAAAGTTGAAGTACTGGACTCACTAAGTAGAGACCCTCAAGAATACTACAGCCTGAAGTTGATGCTCGATAGGTAATTTCAATTATTATCGCACTATGTCGGCCTATTTAGTTCATTTCTTGATATCAAGTAATTAGTAACTCCTTTGTTCATTTTCTTTGCCGGGCAGGGTTTGGAAAAAGTTCATCAAAGAGGTTGTCGGTCCATGGCAACCAAACCTGAAATGGTGAAAACCCAGGGTAATTAAGTAGTACTAGCTAGCTATGTCCGCGCATCTCTTTAATTCTAGTTTCAATACCATTATCATGCTTGATTATTATCTGATTGAATTCTATTCTCGTAAAGTGCGTGAGGCAGGCACCGGGGAATAATTTATGTGCATACTACGTTTGCGAGAACATTCGCATTATGACCGAAAGGAGCAGAGATGGAAGAAATCTTTGCGTACGTAAACACAATTCACAATTCTTTTTATCATTATCTAATATATATACACACAACTAATATATTCATATTGATCTCCTTCTTTAAAGATGAAGGAGATGCGGGATCAGCTCCTACCAACGGACCGCATACGAGCACTTCAAGAGGAAATGGCGGGATTTGTGCTTGACCAGGTCATAGCTCCCGACGGAGAATACCATTTCACCTAATAGCTGCATGTAATGATCTAAAAAATTGTACGACAAATTGTATATACCAAATTATTATATATATGTGTATGCATGGTTCGTACGAGAAATTCTATGATATATGATTGGTTCTACGAGAAATTATATTATATATGCATAACGTGTACAGTATGTAGTAGCGTAAAATATGTGTGAAATGAAAAAGAATTAAATGAAAAAAACAAAATGAAAAGAAAAAATAAACAATAAACCCTAAACCCCTAAACCTTTAGTCACGGTTGGTGGCACCAATCGGGACTAAAGGTCCCCAGCCCCCGGTGCACACTGCCGGCCACGTGGAAGGGATTTAGTCCCGGGTCGTGGCCAACCGGGACTAAAGGGTCGGGACCTTTATTCCCGATTTATTAATCCCGGTTGTTGACCCGGGACTAAAGGCCCTTACAAATCGGGACTAATGCCCGTTTCTCCACTAGTGGTCAAATATTATGATATACCTTCTCTCACATAAAAATAGATATCTATAATTTTTTGAGAAATTTAATTTATGACTTTTTAAAATCCGTAAAAACCATGATATTATCACAGTGAACGGACCTGTAGCCTAGTGGTCGCATTGACCTTATTAGCACCAGAGGTCCTGGGTTCGACTCACAGTGGGAGCGGATTAAACAGGCTTGGGAAAAAATTCTGGAGAAATGACTGTAGGGTTGTTGCTCTACAGTAAATATTATCACATGTATATAGTTGAGCCCAAAATTCTTCCAAATTTATCCAAGCTTTATAATGGAACTCAAAACCTTCCCTACTAAGGATATCACATAGTGAAGTTTAAAATTTCCAAAGTACTACCTCTGTCCTGGTTTTTTGGTCCTCATTATAATGTGTACCAAATTTTGACCATAAATTTAACTAACAAAATGTTCATGCATGTCACCAAAAATTAAATCATTGAAAACTATGTTCAAATAGGAATCCAACGATATAATTTTTGTTGACATGCACTAACATTTTGTCAGTTAAAATTTTGATCAAAATTTAGCACAAATTACATAAGGGACTAATAAACCAGGACGGAGGTAGTACATGAAAATACACTAAAGGCAAATGAATTAACTTAGACTTGCTTAACATAAGATCTATCTAAGAATCCTAGAAAAACGATGTGCACCACATGTCTTGTAGCTCCTAGATGCTAGTCACCCGTAGATGTCATTCAAAACAAGTTCATGCTCAAATAGGTTGCACTGTTTTGACAACTAGCTGCCCGTCCGATGTGCGGGCTAGAAATCTATAAAGTGCTATCACATTCACAAATATGAGCCTTTTCCAAGCATAGTTTTGACTTGGGTATGTTTGATTTAATCACTGGTATATTAATATATATGTTATGTAGTAATCTACCGTGTTGTTATGCATAGTATACTAACTTTTTTTGTAATCAATCATTTTTATTTGTACCCGCTAATAATAATAATAGTACTTTCTGTTTGTGTCATTTTCTAGGCTTTTGAGCATATAATATTATATTAATAGCGTTAGAGTTTGATTTTGAAATGCATGCCTTTCTGTATCTGCTTCTGTAAATTAAGACAATGCAAACCATCCATAAATTATTATGATACGATGATTCTCATTTTTAATTGGATGCTTACAAAATAATATTTAGTTGCACACTAACTCTCTAATCAAATAATGATAAGTGTTCAATTTCCCAACATACTATTTTCAAGTTTAGATGGCCTCTTCATCTTGCTCCTGCTCATGTCTTTCTAGGAATGGTTACCGACATTCCCCTTTGTCCTTGTGCCCTTGCTACACAATCGTTTGCACAATCCCAAGAAAGTAATTCGAACTCTAATTTATCTTTCCCTCGTTATAACTAATAATAAATTCATTGCAATAAAAGTTTAATAAAATTCACATCTTCAAAGAAAATACTTATTGGCTCAATAATGAGATTTTTTTCTGTGAGTGAGAATTTTTAAAAACCCGTCAACTAAGAATTCGCAGAAGCATTGTAAAAATATAAATTTGGTACTGCAACAGTTACTCACTGATCCAGCATCACCCTTGGTAATCATATCTAGACTAGATTACTATAAACATATGTCTATGTCCGAGTAGCTGAACAATATTTTACTGATATAAACAGATGTAATGACCTTTTTTTACAGCATATTAGTTCTTACATTCTGGACACATGCTCTAGCTATATATAATCATGTTGTCAAATTTTCACTATAATTTAATACATAATTTTAGGGCATGTGCAATGATTGATCAGCTGTTTCTACCTTCTTTATTTCACACTACTTAGATAGGACAAAAACGTTCTGGAATACATTGCCTCTTAGTGTCATCTGCTTTCAATAACCGCATATATGCGTAAAATAATATGTGTAGCCCAAATGTATTGAAATAAGGTGGGATGAAAATATGGCATCTCATACCTTTATTTTGAAGTTTCCATCTCTTGGCCAACAAAAGCAAACATATTTTTTTATCTCTCTCTTACATGTCGGAATCATTCTAAGATTCGTTGCTAAGATAGAAGCATTGTACGTTTCCTTGATGTGCATGGTTTTACGTCATTACATTGCCTGCCAGATTCCCTAATGTCTCAGTTAAGAAACAATTAAAAAAAAGTGCCTGGGAAGAATATCACATATTATCATATATATAGACTGATGCTCAGTTATTAATAATTTTATTGCACCATATTTGTGCAACAGTAAATTAAGCTTAATTAGTAAACCATGTTACAGACGCACATTTTCTTTACTGATACACATGATCCATTTAGTTTAATTTATTAAGAAGGAAATCCTCTATGTGGACCATCTAGTCGAAGTTGACCCCGAGTCCTAATCCAATGCAAGACTTGTCTAGCTTCTCTTAGGCACATCGACTTTGAAAATTTCTACACCCTCTGCTTCCCGCACCAAAATTGCATGCAGCATCTGTACTCTGTCCTATGTTGTTGATGGGGTCTGTCGTGCACAATGCCTATTTTCCCTAATGAATGGACATAAAAGCCTGGAAATCATAGGTTGGAGTATTATATATATAGATAAATAGACGGTGCAATAAAATGGTGTTATAGTTGCTACTTGCCACGCATAGCTAGTTCAAACTGGGCCGTGTACATGTTGCAAGTCATCTTGTCTGATGTTGCTGACGTACAAGAAGGATAGTGAGATGTGATGAACACCTTTTTTTTTCTTTTGCGAGGGAATGAACATCTGTTTAAAGAATAGTGGGATGTTACGAACCTCTGTTTAGCTGACGATGCCAAGGTGTATGAAAGACTGGAGCCATGAACATAGCCCATCCATCCTTTTGTTCAGAGTCTGCCGGCATGTCGTTGTTGAGTTGAGGTGCATGATAAAATAAATACATCTCTCTCTCTCTCTCTCTCTCTCTCAGAAGCGTTGTTATGATAAAATAAATACAAATATCAATTATGTGAAAATACCCAACAATAGCTATTGTATTTATCACATTTGTAATTTTGTGTGATCGTTTTGAATATAGAACGGACACTATGTTGTATATCAAAGGTCAACTAAATATGACAAACCAGTTAAAGAACCAACCCTATTCACCTTGCCCACTTGTTAACATGCCAAAACTGGCACTGTCTATGCTTTGAATTGTCCATTCCCTTGACTTTGGCTAGCAGTCAATCTATATCTAACAGTACATATCATTATGGTTTCACAACTACAAGGAAGCACTTGTAAAATTAACTAGTTTGTATTCACCTTATCCTTTTATAGACAACAAGTCCTGGTTTCTGATCATGATTTTTCAGTTACCATGACTTGCGTAGCCATTCTGCATCGTGTAGAATTCCAACTCTATTACCAGAACTTAGTATTATAATGCTATACCTAACAAACATGTGCAAGTTGCCCTCACTTCTTTTACCTTACTATCCTTACATTACCATTTCAATCGTAAAATATGAATGGGTCGTGTGTTAAACTTTTATTAAATGCCAAATGAAAATAACTCATACTCCATATCAGGCGCCAGGCTAGTCAACGGCAATTAGCGAGCGCACTGCATATGCTATTTTGTTGCCACTAGCCACCAATCTTCATTAAATGATCTGACCACCTTGACCCCTTTCCGCAAACATTATGTTTATATTGACAACAACAATGATCCAACACTCATCTGATAAGTTAGGGTAATTCGCATTGTTCCCTCATGACAACAATTAACTATGATGCTTATCTTGATTGACCGGTTACCTTGATAACATTCATAGTCATTTGGCGTTACAGGATTCTAACTCCATTTACCAAATCTCAATATTATGATGTCCCCACAAGCAAGTGAAACGTGCCTCGCTCCCCTCACCATTCATTTTGCACACCATTTGAGTGTCCAAATATGAAAAGGGTCTTGTGTTAGACATTAAGTAATAGCCAGCTAAAAAACCACATACCCCCTCGCCCAATGATGCATAGTGAAATAGATAGCCACATATATTCACCTTAACTCCTTATCACCAGCTGCTACTCAAAATTTAAGTGTCTAGCCCACGTTAACACTTTTACTCGCATCTATCTAATTTCTTGAAAAAAATGGACCAATTGGCAAACCAATCATACTATCCTTGCTCTTGTGTTTCAGAAATCTAGCCGTGTTGTCTATCCTTGATTTTTCACTTATCTCGAGTCCAGAAATCATCTTGTATGGCACTATAACTTCATTTACCCACTCTCATTCTTATCATACACCTCGAGAACACACGTGAACAACCGCACTTACCTTCTCCACATTTTAGGCCGACCCATTGATAAATGTTAAACATGGAAGGATTGTGTCTTTTGTACTGATTGCCACCTACAAGCACATACCTTGTTTTGTTCACATCATTTTCTATTGTGAAAACACAGAACCAGTTGTTACATTAATACTAGTATATTCACCTTGGCTCCTTGTTTCCTGCACCTCTATCCATAACTAATCAATTGTATGTCATCACTTCTCTTACCTTTTGTAACCATTCACATTATCCTCTTGTCACAGGTACTGTCTCACTGCATTTTGCCTCCTATTCTCATAGTGCTCATCCATGAGCATTGAAGTCACGCACCCCTTTCAGTTTCTTTAGTTCATCTATTTACCTATATATATTCCTTAAGAAGAGAATGTTTCAAATGTAAAATGTCCAAGGTCAACTAGAAATGGTAATGGCTTCCATACAACAGAAATACGACTATTTACGCTAGATCACTGGGATGGAAACACGTGGAGGAAAGGGATGCATTTGTCCTATAGAGGATGGCTGGTCCTTATCAACTCCCTTGGTTCTAAGTTCTAACATGGTTCTTTACATGATGGTTTTCTTGGAAGTGCCAAAATGAAGTTGAGTGTATTTGTGTGGGTACTTATTATTGAAAGTTTTAATGCGTGAAATATGCTGACGCGGAGACACTTTAATATTGCTGGTAAATATTATTCTTGCCTCTCTGTACTACTAATGCTGAAGAGTGAAGACACCAGTGAGCGCATAGATTCCATTGGCCCTTTAGCATTTCTCGTTGGACACGCCTTCAAATCTAGTGGACTCCGAATGCCATGCGGATTGCTTCGTTGCAAAGCTAATCAAAGTGGGCGTTTGGTGGTAACATTTTTTAAAAATCTTTATTATCATAGGTTGGAATTTGGAAGGAACGCTGTAATTTCACTCTTGAGGTCACGTGTTGCAGCTTGTAGAGTTCATCTCTAGCAAAAAGAACTAGTCAACACATCAGGGAAATAGCTCCAAATCACAAACTTACATGCTGAAGGAGGTCAGGTCAGTGGGATGACGTAGAGTATGAGGACATGGGAAGCATGCAGAGGCATGTAAAGAAACTCCTGTGGGTCTGAAGAACGGAGGAGGGTCTGAAGAACAGAGAACATGACCCTGCTCTCCAACCAAGGAGAGCACAATGGACAGCATCCAAAGTTCTGATGTTTGCGGCAAACCTTTATCCAGGAAAATATTAATCATCCAGTACATTTAGCTGGCTCCAGGCGAACGAACCTTCAACTTGTTTCAACCACAGAAAAGGTAAAATTCTAGACACCAAAATAGCATGAAATTAAAGGCCCTGACAGTAGCCCCAACAGGCCAGCACACAAGACAAGGTTCTTTGAGGCCCTGACAGCAATCAAGCAGCAACTATATATCAGGCATTTAGCTGTGCAAGTAATGTCAGACAAAACACGGTTGTGACACAAACAAACAAGTGCAACTTAAGATTTACGACCAATTGAGAAGCAGAGATCAAACAAATAGCCTTTTGGGAAGAGAACAACGGAATAACAATTCAATAACAACATTACAATAAAAAACGAGACTTGGCTCAGAGAGCATGATGAATACAACGACGCACATAGACGAATAATATAACACTTTCAGGAAACTAAATAAATAACGAGCGATCGATCGCACGATAGCTGGCCATGCACAGTGGCTGGAGATCCTCATCCACATCCTGGCTTACATGGGAGGGAAAGGACTCGAACTGAACCCCAGATCAGAGGACTGCATCTGCATCATCAGATCATCGTCGGAGAAGCCGCCGCCGTCGTGGTTGGCGTTGCAACCGACCAGGGTGTCGACGTCCCCTCCGGAGCTCATCATGTCAAGCCAGCCTTCTTGCTGCTGCGGTGACGCGAGATACTGCATCGGAGACCCCATGTCTATGCTGCCGGTGCTGACGCATGGAGCTGGCGGCGGTGCCTGGCCATGGTTTTTTGCCATGCGTTCGCCGAGGCTCTTGAGGAGCTCCTCCACCTTCCAGCCAACGCGGACGAGCTCCTCAACGCTGAGGCCAACGAGGCCTGGGTGGTTGCTGTGCATGATGTTGTAAAGGAGGTACCTGATCTCGCTGTCCTGGCACTCGCGGCGAGCCTTGTCGACCTAGTCCCGGAGCTTGGCGATGCGCTGGGTGAGGAAGGCCTCCTGGTCCATCGTCTTCTTGCAATGCCCCAGCTCCGGCATGCTTTTGAATTCATTCAGGATATCCACCGCCTCGGCGTGCGAAGGGAACACCTCAGGCTCCGCCTCGCGCTCGCCGTACACCACCACGCAGGTCTTGACGTCGCACAGGGTGGCCAGCTCGGCTGCCTTGTTCATCAGCCCCCCAAGACGCTTCCTAAACCTAGCGCGCCGGGTGGAGTCATTGGCGATGTACTTGAGGGTCACCTTCTTGCGGATCGACTTCTTGCGAGCCATTGCCGGCAAAGGGATAAAACTAGCCAAGGAAAGGAAAGTTGTTGGTTTAGGCAGGGAGGAGGGGTGGATTTATAGTGGAGGGATCGCCCAAGAATTAATTTCATGATATGGCGACAGATTGGAAGAATATTGCATGAGATTTACTGCCTTAATTGTGCCCATATGTAATTTTGGCACACATTTAAACCTTCCTTTTATATCTTTGTATATTTGGCGTCCATTTAAACCTTTTAAATTTACGCGCGTGTGACCGTTGGCCCCTTGTAACGCGAGAGCGTGGCATATTGTACGCGCGCAAACAGTTTCCACGCGACGTAACGGTTCGCTTTGCAATGCTTCATGTGCGACGGATGTCATCCTACTAAGCGCATAAGGTCGTCTAAATGAAGTGAGCGAGCACAAGTCTCCGTTGCTCCTATCCAACACGCAAAAGAAAGACATTATTAACCAACGACCTGAAAAGCCATCGATGATGTTTGTAACACACACGTGCTGGACCAGACTGATGTGCCGGCTGCTACTGAGGCTGTGCCTACAAGGGCATCCGGGGATGTACGGACTGAGGAGATCGACACAAGGCAGAGCAGGGAAATTGTATCTGTTGAACCAGCTCCTTGTGGGATGACGCCCTAAGAGGTCGTGGCTTATGCAAGACTAAAGACGTTCTGCTCGAACATAGTGAAGAAACTTGCGCCGCCGTTACTCAAGGAGGTGCAGGCGTTTACATTACAGCCGAAGGCGAAGCCGTTCACCCCCAAGCGCACCACCAGAGGGACCAAGCGGTCTTCAACCCAGAGCTCGGCGAAAGCAACACCGGCGGAGAATGTGCTTCTGCGCGCATTGGGATTGGTTCCGGAGGATCTCAAGGTGGATGACACAGCGGTGCGGGAGCTCAAGAACATCTTCGACTCCCTACTACGCAAGCAACACGTACGAGTGGTAGCAGCACTGTTCGGCAAGGCTGTGCCCGAGTATGTTCTCAGATCTGGAGCTGCATCGGAGATCAGAGCGCACTGAGTGCGCTCGGTTGGGTGCTGGAGTGAATCCTTCTCATGGATTTAAACCCATCGGTGACCTGTTGGAACGTTCGTGGCCTGAACAATTCGGCAAAGCGAAAGGCAGTGAAGGAGTTCTTGGCCTCGTGCAGGCCTAACTTAGTGTGTTTGCAAGAAACGAAACTCGATGCGGTAGATGACTTCTTATTAATGCAATGTTGGGGCCCATCGTTGGATGGTTATGCTTATTTACCGCCGGAGAAGATGAGAGGAGGCATTATTTTGGCTTGGGACACAACGGTAATGCAGGTTGATCACATCCGGAGGGACGCTAACTTTCTTAGCGGGTTGGTGAACCAGAGCCCTCAACTTCTCTGTCACGAAGCCCCTCAACCCCTCTCTCAAATGTGGGGGACTCACCTCTCGGATCCAGGAGTCTTTGAGTCCCTAATCCACTCGAGTGTCGCACCCCTTCAATCCTCCCTCCTCCACCCGTGGAGAACTCAATGGTGGTTCGAGTTGGAGTAGTGTGCTACCGGGAAGCAACACAGATTGGAAGAATATTGCATAAGATTTACTCCCTTAGTTGTGCCCATATGTAATTTTGGCACCTATTTAAACCTTCCGTTTATAACTTTGTAAATTTGGCGTCCATTTAAACCTTTTAAATTTACGCGGGTTCGACCGTTGGCACCTTGTATCGCAAGAGCACAGCATATTGTACGCGCGCAAACGGTTTCCACACGACATAACAGTTTGCTTTGGAATGCTTCATGCGTGACACACATCATCCCACTGAGCTCGATCATCAAGCCACGCAAATGAATTGAGTGGGCATAAGTCTTTGTTGCTCCTATCCAACGGGCCAAAGAAAGACATTATTAACCAATGACCTGAAAAGCCTTCGAGGATGTTTGTAACACACACCCTATTAAGCGAAAAAAGTAAACATCTAGGGCCGAAAATTGGGTCCATAACCATAAGTAGTGATTCCTTATCGCTAGTGGGTCAATTGCACCAACGGACCTGTCATTTATACGATACGCCCAACTTACGCACCAAACTGGTGACCCGCAGTGGTTATTTTTGTCCCACCTAGCATATGCCGGGAGGACCCGACTTGCTCAGAATAGCACAACCTTTGAGTTGTATGAGAACATATGACCACCTTCCAAACAAGAAACATCGTTTTTTCTTCACCAGGCCGCGTGTAGGTATTGAACATCTACCCTCGACTGACTCGAGGGTTGTACCTTTATGCTGAAGGAGCCCCCATTCAGATTTTCCCCTACTAAAGTATACCACGGTGACTTTTGGACTACCACCAAGTTTATTCGGATGGGCCCGGTGCAAAGCAATCAAGCAAGGAGGATACGAACCCGGTACCCATCACATGATAGGAGGCTCACATGCAGAAAACCTAGTACGATGGTCAACACCTTTCCACTTTTCTCCCTAGCCTCCTAAAGTGTGATGGTCTTTCAGCACCCCGGTCTAGCCGTACAGGGTGTCTCGTGCCTCTTTGGCTGGTCGGTGTAAGGTTTGGTTGTGGTATGTGGGTCGCGCTAGCGGTTGGTGCTATGGTTGGTTTCTTCTACTATTTTAGTGTCGGGTGTCTTGCTATCTTACTCCGTGCTCGGCCTTCGAATGGAACCCAGTAGGGGCAGTGTCGTTCTATGGCTCGTTTGGGTTTACCGACTGCTGTGTACGCCTTCATTTTCTTTTTCCCGTGCAAATACCGTCTGCTGTGTACGCCTTCATTTTCTTTTTCCCGTGCGAAGCCGACACACTGTTGTAGCTCGTATATCGCGGTGAAGTGATGGTGTTTTGTTCCCCATGTAGTCCTGTGTTATTTCGCTGCATACACCGGCTTTAGGGCACGCCGCTTCTCTTCACAATGCCTCTTATGCTCTAATTCACCCGTACACACGGAGGACTTCTCTTAGCTTTGAGGTGTCTAGGGAGGACGTCTTCCTTTCCATATACCACGATGCCTAGCCAGATCGTAACACTGAGAGACCAGGCTCACATCCCAAAACACACCGGGCATTAGTGAGCAACCGATTTGGCATGCGTGTTGGTCGCATCCTGCCGCCCTGTTTCGTTGATGCTAGGTGAATGTTGGTTGTATCACTACCTTTTGCCAGCATGTCCCTTGGCTGGATGGCGTGCTTTCCAATGTCTTCAAGATATTTGAGTTTTGTGGTTTGCCCGGATGGCCCCGTACCTCAATTGTTCTGAGTAGGAGTCCCCGGTTTCGATGGTTTAGGACATGTACCATGGGGGGGGTTAACTGGTCTTTCTATTGAGCCGGCTGTTGAGTTATCATGGCCGGACAAAGCAGGCATGGGCAACTATCCTCGTTGTCTGTCGTTTGCACAATATGAATATAATCACTTGTAGAGCATTCACGAGAAACATCCTTCAAATGGTTCACCTACTTTTTGGTTGTATTAGTTGCTACGCTTATTGGCTGTAGTTTGTTTTTGCATGGATGGCTGCAGCCGGTCTCCTCAAATACCCCGTTCGTCTTGGTGCACAGGGTGTGCGTGTAGTTCTAGGTCATCGTAGTTCGTTTAGTTTATATTTTATGTTCCAAATAGTACGCCTAACTTTTAGGCTGCAGTTAGTCTTTGATGACCAGGGCATGACTGCGTAGCAAGGACGGTTAGGCTAGTACCTGGACCGAAAGGACGGGTGGCTGAGCAATAGCTGCTCGAAAGAGCATGTGTCCGGGAGCTTCAAAAGAGCCCCATGCCATGACGTGCGCAAAAGGACGGGTTGACTCGGGCAACCCAAGTCAGAACGCCCAAGAAATAACACAACTGGGCAACCAACCTACAAAGCCACCTCCCAAAGGTTGTTTTTGGCTTATGTTTTAGTTTCCATTTGGTCATTCACATATGATCATTTATATTTTGTCCGTGTGTATTATTATTCATGCTAATGGCCTTTGGGGATGATTTATAGAACAAACATGTGTTAGACGTGCTGCCCATAGTGTTGCTTAACTTCATGGCTGCAGTTTCAAATAGTTCGCTTAACTTCTAGTCTCCTTGGATACTCCATTCGTCTCAGCGCACAGGATGTGCGTGTAGTTCTAGGTTATCGTAGTTCGTTTAGCTTATATTTTATGTTTCAAATAGTACGCTTAACTTTTGGGATGCAGTTAGTCTCTGATGACCAGGGCATGACCGGGTAGCAAGGGCGGTTAGGCCAGTACCTGGACCGAAAGGATGGGTGGCTCAGCCATAGCTGCTCGAAAGAGCTTGTGTCCAGGAGCTTCAAAAGAGCCTGATGGCATGACGTGCGCGAAAGGATGGGTCGACTCGGGCAACCCAAGTCAGAACGCCCATATAATAATACAACGGGGCACCTACAAAGCCACCTCCCAAAGGCTGTTTTTGGATTATGTTTTAGTGTCCATTCGGTCATTCACATTTGATCATTTATATTGTGTCTGTGTGTATTAGTATTCATGCTAATAGTGGCCTTTGGGGATGATTTATAGAACAAACATGTGTTAGACGTGCTACCCATAGGGTTGCTTCACTTCCTGGCTGCAGTTTCAAATTGGCATAACGGGTCATCTAGTAAGATAAAATATGGAGCAAATAAAAGGCTTGCACACTTTTGCTTCCTATTTGGTTCTTGTTGGCTGAATGCAACTAAAAGTTACCTGAAAATGTGACAAAACTAAACCATAACTCATCTATGTGATCATTCTAACTGACAATAAATCAAAACGGGAAATTAATTTGGCCAAACCCTAAACTATTTCCCTCTTTTACAAAGCCGTAAATCCAAAGTTTGTATAAAGTAATAATATTTTCAAATAAATTTTTTATTTAAGATTCTTTTTCAATATACCTTCTCTCACATTAAAATAGATAAGATATCTAGAATTTTTTGAGAAATTTAATTTATATCTTTTTAAAATCCGTAAAAACCATGATAATATTATCACAGGAAACGGGCTTGTAGCCTAGTGGTTGCATTGACCTTAGTAGCACCTCAGGTCCTGGGTTCGACTCCCAGTGGGACACCACCGGAATCGCACCCAATGCCGACGGCCAGGGCCGTCGGCATAGCCCTGATTGGCCGTCGGGACAGGCCTATGCCGACGGCCCCCATCGGCATAGGGCCGTCGGCAACATATCCGTCGGCATAGCCATGGAGGCCGTTGGCATAGAAAGGCCGTCGGCATAGGACCTATCCCGACGGTGTCCATACATCTATGCTGACGGCCCTGGCCGTCGGCAACGTTCCCGCCTAACGGCGGCCGCCGTCAAGTGCTGACCAACGGCTGCTCGCCATGTGGCCCATCTATGCCGATGGTGCGGCCGTCGGCTTAGTTTGAAACTATGCCGATGGTGCGGCCGTCGGCTTAGTTTGAAACTATGCCGACGGCTAGACTGTCGGCATAGACGCGCCATGTGGCGAGCAGCCGTTGGTCCTGGGGGCGGGGCTATGCCGACGGCCTAGCTGTCGGCCTAGTTTGAAACTACACCGACGGCTAGGCCGTCGGCATAGCGCCGCCCCAGGAGTGCCCAGTTGCTGACATGTGGCAGCTATGCCGACGGCCTAGCTGTCGGCCTAGTTTGAAACTATGCCGACGGCTAGGCTGTCGGCATAGCTGCCACGTGTCAGCAACTAGGTGCTCGCGCCAGCTCTATGCCGACGGCCTAGCCGTCGGCATAGTTTGCATTTGATTTTTTTTCTTTTTTCTGTTTGTTTTCAGATCAATTCAATTCAGATATACAACAGATATATATGATGGAAATGCACATATAAAACACATCTAAGTATCATCCGTCACCGTCACAACAATATATGCATAAGCATCATCACAAAGGACCATCAAAAGTAACCGAAAGGATCATCATCACCACACACAAGTCATCTAAAGGATCATCATCACCACACACAAGTCGTCTAAAGGATCATCATCACCACACACAAGTCATCTAAAGAAACATAAGCATAAGCACACAAGTAACCGAAAGGCTTAAGTGCCAGGACGTCGAGCACCGCGGAGGTCGTCACCGCCAAGACCGCCGAAGCCCAGGTCATCACTGCTAGCGGCAGCACTGCCGGCAAGACCGCCTCCACCTCCGCCTCCGTGGATCGGAGTGGTCGGGCTCCGTGACTTGGGAGTGCTGCGAAGACCACCGCCAACGGTAGATCCATCGGTTCCCTGGATGTTGAAAAGACATATTAATGGGATATATGACTGTGTTGAAAGGCATGATATGCTTTGGGTGAATAGATTGGGGATGAACTAACCGGCGAGGGGCCAGCGTTCTGTGCCACAAACTCCTCAAAGGTCAGCAGCCTTGGTTGTGCTGGAGGACATTGTGCTGGTTGCAACTGAGGACACCTGCCGGCCGCCATTTCCTGAAAAGCGTGCTGCATCTGGCGATCCCTCTGCTCATGGTATGCATAAAGCCTCTCGTGCCACGCCATGGTCTCCTGGCGTGTGTACTCCAGGTAGGCCTACGGTATGACATGATGGAACTCATAAAACTACTAAATGCGGAAAATAAAGTGAGCAATGAAGATAAGAGGGAAAATACTTACAGATTGCCGCTCCTGAAAGAGGAACTGTGACTGTGCACTGGTCACTAGCGTGCTCGTGCGCTGGCTCAGGCTCGGGTCGATCCGACGGAGCTGTGTGTAGGAGATAGTAGGAGTGATCACAGCATCGAGAACCGCCGCCCGACCGTGCTCCTTCGGCCCCATGCCCACCACCACCACCCTATCGTCCAGATCCGCCGCAATGGGGTCAGGTGTGTCAGGATGTAACTTCAGATACCCTTCGGAGTAGGCCTTCTTCCTCCCTGCGGTCTTCTTGCCGTAGTACTTGGGCTCGCCAGGCTTGGAGTCCTTCCGCGTATCGGCGATCTCCCACGCCTGCATGTGTGAGAGCGGCCGCTTCAGTTTCTCCTCCTGCACCACCAAACAGAGGTTAGTCATACATAAGAAAGTGATGGTAAATAGAAGAAGAAGAATGTTTAATGGGGTTAGTCATACATTAACTGCCTTGTGGAGATAGTGGTTTCGGTTTCCCTGAGCATGTACTCCCTCCTTCCCTCAGTTAGCCTTGTTTTTGATTCTCATAGCCGCCCAGGCTCCAGCCTCATCACACCAAAGATCCACCAATGCCGCCCAGGACTCGTCTTTTCCATAACACCAATTTGGACACACCTACATAATGAAAGCATAATGGCATGTCAACACGAAACGGTGAAATGTACCACAAGGTAATGAAAGCATAATGAAAAATCTTTTATACTTACCGCCAAGAACTCGTCCCTCTCCAAGGTAATGCCCATCCTCCGCGCTTCTGCCTTGGTCATCTTCACACCAAGATAGTCGTGGTAGTATGTCGAGATGGCCACATAGCGCACCTCGTACTGCATCTGGCGGGCCTTCTTCTTGCATTGGTGCAGCACGATCTGGTCCGCTCTGGCCCTGTGCTCCGGAAGAACTCGATAGAATTTCTACAATCATGCATGAAACAAGAATGGAAGAAGCCATGAGTTAAATCATTCATGAAACTAGAATGGACTTGTGCTTCTGAAGAGAACTCACCCAGAAAGTAGTGATCACGGCCTTGGCATGGGTCTCATGGTCCGCGTGGAGGGCCGCTTCCCAGTGGTCCCAGCTCGTGGCCAAAACCCGACGGTCCGGGTGCCTGACTGGATCCGGACAGTACAACCCCGGCCAGTATAACTTCAGCAAGACGGTGATGAGGCCGTTGGGAATACGGACCCCTTTAGAATATATCCAGTTGCTGCAAAAGATTGAACTATTAGCATGTGACAAGCAAAATAAATAACAACCGGAATGAGCATGTGACAAGCAAAATAATGAAATTATTATAAAGTGGCACTTACTCTTTCCCCGTGGGCTCAATGAGCCACTTCTGCTCCTCAGTAGCAGGAACCTGCTTTGGTAGCTTTGCGTTACCACGCAGGCCACCCCTTGTTGTCTGAAAAAAAGGACAAGAATCTCCCAAAAAAAATAATAAAAGAAAACAAATAATAAGAGAATGACATCGCCACCAAATGCTCACAATAAACAACCTCTCCTTCTCCTCCTCTCGCCGCCTCCTCCTCCACATCTCTCGCCACATCCTGAAAACCTCCTCCTCCTCCTCCTCCTCCTCCTCCTCGCCAGAGGGTACCTCACTAGAGGAGGGCCTCGAAGACAACACCCCTAAGTCGGTCAGGGTGCGCTCTTTCTGGCCGCGACCCCCTGTAGTGGCTCTCCCCCCACCACCTCGCCCTCTAGGGGCTCTCCCCCCGCCCCCTCCTCCTCTAGGGGCACCTCTCCCTCGACCTCCCTGTGAGGAGTCATCGTCAAGTAGCCGGGGGGGAGGATTACGTGCTCGACCACTCCGACTAGGTAGGCCGACGACTTTGCGTAGGAAACCCACGCCGTCGGCCTTCCCCTTGCCCATGTTCCACGAACCTGCATTGAAAAGAGAATAAGCAATTAGTAAATTAATGAAATGAAGGAAAAGGCATGATAATAAACACATTAATAAAAATGCATAAAAAGGCATATTCCTAAACTATAGAAAAAAAAAGACTTGAAACGTACATCTGCTAGAACCCATATGAATCATCACTGTTGTAACCTCTTTCTCGGTCCGTCTCATCATCACTATCAATCATATCATCTTTGTTGTCTGACGGAGGTGGAGGCTCTTCCTCGTCGTCAGCGTCTTCGTTTAACTTTTCTAGCATAAGTATGTCATTTTCATTGACAATGGTCTCACCATCATTCCGTGCATCGTCGTCGTTTGGATCCACATCATCATCACCCAATGGTCTAGCGTCATCGTTTCTAACCACATCATCATCATCAGGTTGCTCTTGATAGAACACTCCCTCGTATGTCATGGGGTTAATGTTGTAGTAATCGTCTTCATTCGGGTCCGGTAGCTTACCATGTGGCGACACCTTGAACACAACTTCCCAACCCTTTAGGTACTCTTTCTGGCATGGGTAAGGCAGATAATATACTTGTGTAGCTTGGGTAGCCGCAATGAAGAGATCGGCTCCGGCATAGATGGTTGATGGTTTAACTTCTACCAAACCAATGGAAGGCGTATGTTTTACCCCCTCCCGCGGATCGAACCATCGGCATTTGAACACAGGCAGACTTAGGGTCTCGCGCCCCTGGCGGAATTTAACCTCGTATATATTTTGTACCCTTCCGTAGTAGTCTACTGAATTTTGACCGGGGGTGTACACTCCGGTATTTATAGTTTTGGGATCGGGCCGGCTGTTCTGGTGCTCCTCTATATGGAAGCGATACCCATTCACATCATACTTTTTACATGTCATGACGGCAGGGTCAAAACCCATGGAAACCCATCTCAATTCATCATCCATAGATATGTTCGGATCTTTTCCCTACAAGTATAATTGAAATTGCTGCGTGCATTAGTTCGGTTAACTAATAAATGTTGAACTAGGTATTTAATAGGGGAGTGTGGAAAATTACTTTCTCCATGAACCAAGCAACAAAATTTTTACGTCCAGGGTTTCCATGACGGAGAAGAGTAAGTGCCTCCGCCTCAGTAGGAGGATTCATTCCCGTCCATTCCTCTTGAACGAAATCACTAAAAAAAGAAAAGCGGTGTTAGACTGGGACTAAGTGAACATAGAACATGATGATGTGGAAGACATAAAGGAATGGTGTAGTGGTATTACCTCATCCACACTTCCTCAACTTCCTTGATGTTGTGCAAGATATAGAACATGAGGTCCTCCCACTCTTGTCGTGGCATGTTATAAGATTTCGAGGCCCCAGCCCTCCCACCTTGCGCGTTGAATAGATGGAGCCTGGGTTGATACTTGGGCTCTTCTATATTGTATCGAGGCACCTTGTTATGTAGATGGGGAACGTGGTCTGGATAGTATGATGTCCTGAGGTCTGACACCTCCTCTAGGATAACTGCCTCAGCTATGGAAGCTTCAATCTTAGCTTTGTTTCCACATTTCCGTTGGAGATGCTTGTTCTGTCTCTCAGGGCCGTACTGCCAGCGATTCTGCACAGGCCCCCCCAACAATACCTTGTTCGCGAGGTGCAGAATGAGATGTGTCATCGGAGTAAAGAAGCCTCGCGGAAAGATCTTCTCTAGCTTGACTATCAATTCCGGTGCCTTCTTATGCAATTTTTCAATCACCTCTTTACTTACTTCTTTAGCACAGAGCGTGCGGAAGAAATGGCTTAGCTCGGCAAGCACTCGCCAGACATGCTCGGGGACATAGCCTCGAACCATCACCGGCATTATCCGCTCAATCCATACATGGTAGTCATGACTCTTCAGGCCGGTCACTTTGCCCGTTGAAAGATTGACTCCCTTACTTATATTCGATGCATAACCATCGGTGAACTTCAAAATTTGTTTCAGCCAGATAAGTACTTCCTTTTTTTTCTTGCGGTTTAAGGACAAAGTCAGCATCTGGCTTGAACCAGTTTTTTCGACCGCCTGTGGGAGGCTTCATGTTCAAACGTGGTCTATCACAAATTCTCTGTTGATCGGCTCTAGCTTTAACGTCATCCTTCGTCTTATCACGAATGTTGAGAATCGTGCGGAAAAGGGACTCTGCCACATTCTTTTCGGTGTGCATCACATCTATGTTGTAAGGAAGTTTGAGGTCCTTGAAATAGGGAAGCTGCGAGAAGGGGGTAATGTGAGTCCAGTTGTGCGTCTCACCATATCCCTCTAAGCCTTTGGCTTTGGCTTTGGCTTTGCCTTTGACTTTAGGCTTGAGAGCTTTTAGCTGAGCAAGAACATCTGCCCCCGAAAATGTTGGAATCTCGGTTACTTCATGAACAACCCGGCCTTTCGTGAAGTTCTTCTTGTCTTCCCTGTCTGGATGGTCTGGAGGGAGGAACTATCGATGCAGGTCAAAGGCTACATACTTGCCACCCTTACTCAGCCAAATCATTCGCAGAGCCTGCATGCACACTGGGCATGGCATCTTCCCACTTGTACACCATCCGCAGAATAGAGCATAGCCGGGAAAGTCATGCATGCAATAGTGCAACCAAACTTTCATCAAGAAATTTCTCTGCAGATCCCGGTCGTATGTCAACCTCGGAAAGTACCAAGAATGGTGCAAATCATCCACCAGCGGCTGCATAAACACACCCAATTGCTTCCCCGGGTATTCAGGCCCCGGAATGATGAGCGACAAGAACATGGTCTTGTGTTGCATTAGGGCACCGGGAGGAAGATTGAGCGGAATTACAAACACGGGCCAGCAGCTGTATGGATTGGACGACATACCATATGGATTGAACCCATCACCTGATATGGCTATTCTGACATTCCCAGCCTCGGCTGCTTCCTCGGGGTATTCTTCATCGAACGACTTCCATGCTTCGCCTTCCGATGGATGTACGAATTTTTTTGGATTATACCTTATACCTTCCTTGTGCCACTTCATCATTTTGGCAGACTCCTTCGTGATGAAAAGGCGCTGCAGTCTATTTATAAAATCAAGATACCAAAGAACCTTAACGGGGATGGCTAGCTGCTTTTTCTCACCATCCTCACCGACCACCTCAATGTACCGAGACGAACCGCACTGCCTACAGTACTTGTCATCCGCATACTCGTGCCTAAACAAAAGGCAATTCTTTGGGCAAACATCTATTTTCTCATAATCCATAGAGAGTGCCTTCATGATTTTCTTTGTATCGTACATGCTTTTCGGCAGTTCATGACCCTCAGGGAGGCTGTTAGCCCATACTCCCAGGAATGCTTCGAAGCATTTCTGGCTACAGCCGTACTCAGCCTTCACTGCAATCAGTTGCGAGATGGCAACCAGCTGAGATATTTTCGCACCCGCATAAAGAGGTTTCTTCGACGAGGCCAAGACCTCCAAGAAGGCCTTTGCGGTTGCCTCCGGCTCCTCCGGTTCATTCTCGGAAGGTGTCGCATTTGCCGTTTCTGCAACAATGACATCATCTAGCATGTCCCTGACCCCGTCGTCCTCATATCCATCGATGCGTTGTCGCATCACCTCCTCTCTACCACGGTCCTGCTCGGCTATGTTTATCGGCGGCATGTCAAAGTTTGGCATATATCCGTGCGTGCGAAGGTGCTCAGTCATGTCCTTCTGATTTCTATGGTGGCGTCTGGCACATCTCGCACAGGGGCATGGTGGGCTAATTCTCATTGGACGACGGAATATCTCATTCAAATACACATTGGTTTTCGCGATCCACTCTGATGTTACTCGATTCCGACGGATAAAACCACTGTACATCCACTGATTATCTGCCATCCTTTGCTTTTTTGCAAGCCACACAACATAATTAAGGATTCACTTAAATTAATCACATCAAATTTTCATTTTCTACCGCGTTGAATCCACCTACATCTCTAATAGGTAAAGATGGGTCCTAATCCCACCCGAAGATGTGTAGATTGAGTACGTTCTCCATTCTACCCCGTTCCCAGACAAAATTTTGGCAGCACCTCCCCGCTGTTCTCCAGATACACGTCTCGGCAAATAGCCGAGAGAATGTGCTCCGGAGAACAACGGGGAGGCGCCGCCGAAATCCTGTCTCGAAACAGGGTAGAGCATGGACAACGTACCCAATCTACACATCCTCGGGTTGTCCGTGGAAAACGCTGGACAATCCGAAAGAGCTGCGGTGATAAATATGCAATTGAATGCATATTTATCGATGCAACCCTTTAGGACGGGAGACGCCTAGGTTACGCGACTTGACTTGAGAATGAAATCTAGTGACATGAAAAAATGGAGGAGATGGACTTGTAGCTCACCCTCGGCTGTAGGGGAAGAAGTCGAACAACAGAGGGATGCTCAGGGACCAACGCGTCGGACGACGGTCACTCCGATGAAATGCAACACCACAAAGCCTGCAAATTCCATCGCGACAAAAAATTAGAATATCACAACTCATAGAGCATATTTAAAACATTTAAACATGCATTCATTTATTTTTGCATCATGTAGGCAAAAAAACTAACAACATTAACAATATATTCATCATCGTCATCACATATTCATCATCATCATCTATTCGTCATCATCATTGATTCATCTCATCGAACCAATTTTTTTTGCAATATATGCAATATATAGCATCTCATCGAACCACATATATAGCATTTTAACATAAAACATCAAAAAAAGCAGCAGCTAAGCTATCAACAACATTTTCATATATATCCATCTATATATCATGATGTAGTATCCACTCATCTATCCATCTATATATCAACAACATTTTTATTTCTCAACTAACCTATCAACAACATTTTTATATCTTATAATCCATCTATCTAACTATTTATATATCTAACTAATCTATCCATCTAAACCCTAAACTAACTAACCTATGATAGAAACAGCAAGTAGCAAGTAGCAAGCAGCGGCAGCAGCAGGAAGCAGCAACCAGCGGCAGCAGCAAGCAGCAGCGGCAGCAAGCAGCAAGCGGCAGCGGCAGCAAAGCAGCAGAGCAAGTAGCAGGGGGCTCACCGGCGAGGCAGAGGCGGGGTGGAGCAGGGCGGGGCGGAGAAGGGCGGCGACGGGCAGGGCAATGGCGTCGGCCGCCGGCGCAGTCGGGGACGGGGCGGCCGCAGCCGGGGATGGGGCCGCCGGGGACGGGGCGGCCGAGGATGGCGACGGGCCGGCCCGGCTCCGACGGCGGTTGTTGGTGCGGCGCGGGGCAATGGGGGGCGTGCTGGTGGTGGGGAGGGGATAGGGGCGGCGCGGGCGGTTGGTGGGCGATGCGGCGGTGTGGGGGAGGGAATGGGGGCGGCGGTGGTGTTGGGGCGGGGGCGGGGCGGCGCCGGAGTTGGGGAAGGGGGTGGTGGCGGCGCGGGCGGTGGGGGCGGCGGCGGCGGTGGGGGAGGGATGGGGGCGGCGGTGGTGTTGGGGCGGGGGCGGGGGGCGCCGGAGTTGGGGAAGGGGATGGGGGTGGCGCGGCGGTGAGTGGGGGCGGTGCGGCTCGGCTGTTGGTGGGGGGATGGGGGCGGCGGTGGTTTGGGGCGTGGGCGGCGCCGAGTTGGGGGAGGGATGGGGGGTGGCGCGGGCGGCGGGGGAGGTGGAGACGGTGTGGGGTCGGGGAGGAAGAATGAGTGGAGGGGGGGCGCTGCGATGTCGATAAGGTCTCCCTATGCCGACGGCTTAGCCGTCGGCATAGATTGATACATGCCACGTGGCAATCTATGCCGACAGCTAAGCCGTCGGCATAGGTACCTCAGCAAATTTTTGTTTTTATTTTTTTTATTTATATTATTTATATTATTTATTATTTTCTTTTTTTCACAACATAAATGTGCCTTATCTAAACAAAAAATATACCCCGATGGTATATCGATTGATACACTAGATTCCCTCCGGTTCCACCGCACCCGCACCATCCCCCCTCTAAGTGACGGCTGCTCTGACTTCCGTGGAGGGGGGCCACACCATGGATCCCCAAGACGGGCGTCTACGCATGCGAGAACACTTTCACACATGTATCGGGACCTGTGCGATGTTTCTGTGGCATAGCTACACCCCGAAGGCCACCCCGAATCCCAGTTGACCAGTAGATCTAGCCCTTTGACTTTCGCCGGACGGGCTTTGACCGGTGGACTCTTCCACCTGGTTGCGATAGGTCAGCCCATAGCAACATCCCCGAACACGGTCTGGACCCAACCCAACACTAGATTCCCTCCGGTTCCACCGCACCCGCACCATCCCCCCCCTCCAAGTGACGGCGGCTCTGCCTTCCGTGTAGGGGGCCACACCATGGAGCCCCAAGACGGGCGTCTAAGCATGCCAGAACACTTTCACACATGCATCGGGACCCATGCGATGTTTCGGTAGCATAGCTACACCCCGAAGGCCACCCCGAATCTCCCCTCTAACCAGATTCCCTCCATGTCGACTGTTTCCCCCCTCCGTCACACGGCGGCAGTGACGTCCGTGTGGGGGGCAATCGATATACCATCGGGGTATGTTTTTTGTTTAGATAAGGCACATTTATGTTGTGAAAAAATACAAAATAATAAATATATAAACTAAAAATAAAAAAAATAAAGGTATGCCGACGGCAAGGCCATCGGCATAGCTGCGCACACGGAGCTACGATCCCACGGATCGATGATGTGGCATTGCACGCGGATCGATGACGTGGCAGATGGCATGGGCCAGGAGCCGTCGGCATATCTCTGCCACACCACGGGCCCTCACTCCCTCGGATCGATGACGTGTCGACGGCGCGGATCGGTGATGTCAGCAATTCTATGCCGACGGCCGCCGTTAGCCCCCGTCGGCGTAGTTTTGACGCCGTCAAACGGTCGCCGCTGATCGGGTAGGTGGGCCCTTTCTATGCCGACGGCCTCGTCTATGCCGACGGTCCCCGTAGGCGTACCGCGAGCTGTCCCAACGGCCGTAATATGCCGACGGCCCCCGTCGGCATAGATACACATATGCCGACGGCTATTCTACGCCTACGGCCTGCCCTTGGCCGTCGGCATATGTCCATTTATGCCGACGGGCGCCGTCGGCATAGATGAGGCCGTCGGCAACTAGATAAATTCTGGTAGTGCACGGCGTACAGCGACGCGATCCCCTTCGTGTTGGTGCGGCGGCCTTTGGCAGAAGGATGGCAACGTAAGGCATTCGGTCGCACTGCACGATGGTAGTAGTCAAGGAAAATACTAGATCAAAATTATTGAAGGGATATACTAGATCAAAATTTTAAGTAGAGTGATAAAAGGAAAAACAGAGGTGGTAGTCAAGGAAACCAAATTAAGGATGATGCATGGATGAGGAGATGTAGTAGCGGTGTAAATTGGGGTATTTATTTTTCTTCTTTGGTGATCAATGGGGTATTATTGTATGAGTGCACTTAGGTATTAAGGTACAAAATTGACATATTATGTGATGCATACAAGTATATGTAAGCTTGGTAATACCACAAGAAAGCTCAAGTACATTCATTCATGAAGTATATAAGATCATGGCACCACGGAATACAACAGCTTCCTCGCGGGGGCGGGGGTATTATTTTAGGAGTGCACAAGAGGCACTTACGTACTTACATAAGAGGTAAGTATATCCCTTCAATACAACAATAATATAGTAGTAGTAGGTAGTAGTCATAAGTTTAGTAGTAGCTAGCAGCAGCAGCTGAAGATAGCATAGCATAGTAGTAGCATAATCAGTTTACAGGTCCGGTGTCAGCGTCCCAAGTGCATCAGCAGAGTCACCCAGTGAAAGCACTGCCATGGCAGCCAGTTTGGATCGAGTGACATCGCAAGGAGAAGACCGCATCACCAG
>JAAAXO010000386.1:0-41925 GCA_011799875.1 Thinopyrum elongatum
CCATTGTAATTGTTTTATTATTGTATCAACCTAGCTTCCCCCCCCCCCCCCAAAAACACCCAAAAAACCCAACAAGCCCACCCCCAAAACCCAAAGATTCCCTCAGGAAACTCCTCCACATGCTGAGAGAAGAGTTGGTTCTCAGCTCAAAGACGCTGAAATCAAAATCGTGGAGTTTTAGAAGGTAAGGAAATCACCATTACCAGGGAGGAAGCCATATCAATCAGATGCTAACCTTTTTCACAAACTCATCACGAAACTGTAGATTGATCAGTTCACCTGCTCTACACAGTAGATGGAGTTAAGGCGTAACTGTAGGGCGCAGTTTGAATGAAACTTGCATTTTGATGTTATGAGGGTGCCATGCACAAGTGGGAAGGGTGGCAGGGTATGGGCTTGTAGGTGCCAGCGACGAAAAATCCTTTCTCTCGGCCGAAGGATGTCGTGACCTCTCTGCAAATTACTAAGCTGATAATAGTAATCTTACCTGGTAGAGATTCTCTGTAGACACTGCGTCTTTTAAGATCCCGGATGAAGGTGGTTCAATTCCATCATAAGACCTTTAGTGATCTAATATTTGAGCACGTAGAATCTGATTGTTTGCCTTCCTTATGTTATAGTGTAAAATACTAATGGGTAGTTTCTGAATATTTTGTTTGTAGTCTCCACTATTGTGAAATTGCTCATTCAATTATCTTTATGTATATGTTGCAGGTTACAAACAGTATGGTATCTTTCTGCTAGGTGGGTGCTTTGACAAATAAAACGGAATGTCGCTTTTGATGTTGAGAGAATTTCCAATGAGCCTCCTTTCCGCAATAAAAATTAGACAGGAAGGGTATGAAAGAGGGTGTGTATTAAATCCGTATGAGTGGAAGTTAAATCCATGGATGACGAAAACAAATAGAAAGGAAGAGAAGCACAGGAAAAAGAGATAGGTAGATTTTACAATGTACAGGTGAAGGCCAGTTTGGCTGGAGCAAAACCAATCTGTTGCTTCACCGAGCTACTGAGAAAGGAGAAGAAAAAAAAGAAAGCTGAGTCATTATGTATCAGGCCTTCTGGATATTCTCCGTAATTGGGTCCTAACCCTGTTAAACCTCATGATCCAAGTAGGGTGAATTCTTAGATGACAACTTGATATGTGGTTCTCCTATTACAGTCCTTTGATCAGTTAATACTACCCCTCTGTTGTGAAGGTTATGTGCAGTGTGTTCATGCCATTAAAGTTTAATATTTCTTTGAACTTCGGCCCAAAGATTTATTCATTTGGTCCAACTGTTCTGTCATCATAGCAAGCTACTACATAGAAGGTCCGACATAATTTCGTTGACAGTGCTTCTGAAAATACCGGTCCTCATGTAATCTAACTGTACACCTCTTGAGTCCAATTAGAAACACTTCATTATTGGATCTAAAGTGTTTGCTTTGATCAATTAATATTCCCCTCGGTTCATAAATACAAGGCGTTTTAGAGACAAGCTGCATATTTAGAAGCATCCACTTGCTGTAGAAAATGTTTATGGTTCTGTACCAGGTAAGGTGTTCAGATGGCATAAATATAATCGTGTCTGGTTTTATCATTTTAAATATGAAGCATCTACAGAAGCTGTAAAAAAGATCGCGTTGAAGACCATGTGGACATAGTGCAATCTGAACATTTACCTTCAACAACTGGAACCTCCCATTCACATGTGAATTTTGTGGTTAACAATTCAAATTCCGAATCAACAAAGAAGATGCAGTGGTGATCTTATTTACAGTTCCTATTTATTGGAGTCTGCAGATATGCATGAGAACCTGTCACACACGCGCTGTTCATTGACGGGCCGAGTGAAGAATAGTAGTCGGTCGCTGAGACAGTTACTTCAGCTCTTCAGTTATTTTCAGAGTTTCAGAGATTTATCTTCAGCTATCTTCAGTTATCTTCGGAGTTCTGAACGAGTATTTCTCAGTTATCTTCAGATTCTGAAACGAGTATTTCTTCAATTATCTTCAGTAAGCTTTGGGCGTGTGTGTGTGTCCATAGTCTGTGATTGTCCAAATGAGCAGCGTCTGTAATTGCCAACAACCAGAGCAAGATGAATGAAGTGGAAAACTGTATCTCTCTCTCTTTCTTTTGTCCGTCCGAAGCTCTTCACCTGCTACTTTTTTATCCTGTTATTTTATACTATATGCTGAGTATGCACATTCTATACTTGCACCATATGTACTAAATACAAAGCATTTTACGTTCAGTTATAATGTTTCTAGTAAACCGTTAAGGAGAGTTATATGACATGCTAAAATTGATTATAAAGAACGATTTTTGCTTCACTGAAGGACAGCGAGGTGAAAACGAGACAAAGTGTGTGCTTCCCAGTTCCCAAAGTAATTTTGAGTTCTCTCAGAGTGAAATCAATTGTTGCATGATATTTCTAACCTTTTTTAAGCACTGGTAGCAAACCGGACTCTAGAACTAAGGCTCTCCATTCTAAGACAAACAAAACGATCTTCTTAACTGAGGAAGATAAGTGTACTGTGTTTTTATTTGATTTTCACTATAAGGGGGCAGCAGAGTACCCTTTCTCCTATGTTTCTCTAGAAGTCATGTCCAATAATCATGACTTCTATGTCGTAAAATATCCAGTGAATGTACAATGGTAAAAGATAGTGCTGTAGAAATTTATGGGAGATTTAATTCACGAATGGTGGGTGAAATTTCTATCACAGTGAAAGTAAGTACAATCTTCAGTTCTAACTGATTCTCCATTTGCTCAGGTACGAGAACGAATGATTTCTCACTTGGTGTTTCCGAGTTTCTCTTCCAACTGCAAGAGAAATGTTATCGATATCTGCGGGTCTATCATCAATAAATTGTTCTTACACCTAGTGTAGAAATAATGTGTGCATAGATTTTTCTTAGATGGTTGTTATCCGCCATTTATTCGCGCATTAGCCTACATGTTAGTCATGCACAATGACCCCTTGTTCAGCAGTTATGCGGGATTTCTCCACCTACTCCTCTGATATCAAAATATTTGACACTTGACAGTATCAAACACGTCTTATATTTTGATACGAAGGAGTATTAGTCTAGAAAATTTTGTCGTTGCTTGCTTCCATTTCTGATATGGAGTCCCGCATCACTAATTCAGTACAACATTTTGTTCCCCTTGAATTACCACGCAAGCTGATCTTTGCATGGCTCTTATAAATTTTTATTAGCACTAAGGTTTCTCACTTCACCAGAGTTTCTTTACTTGACATTTCTATGTGATTGACTCTTTCTTATAGCGCCACTCCATTTTAAATACTGGAGTGATACTCTTTCTTATAGTGCCGCTCCAATTGGCAAGTTGCAGTTCATTTTAGTACTGCAGTTAGCTCTTATTTCCGTTCCATTTCTATGTACTTCGATGTACCTTGAAGGTTTATAGGTTTACTGAAATTCGGTGCCTGTCAGTTTCAATTTTGAGTGTGTGGGCCTTTGAACCTGCCCCGTCAGACCATAGTATATGGTCCCAATAATAATAAACTTAGGAAATAATACAAGTTGGGAAATTAATACTTTTGTATGATAATATTATGAGGCGCCTTTCAAAGGCCTTCCCATTGATCCTAGAGAAACACTAATCCAAGCCATCTAGCTGCAAGTCCGGCCATATGGATGTCCTAGATTTTGTGATATCTTGATGTGATGTTCCGTTCATACAGTCAGACGGTCTACATATATAGTCAGCTTTGATACGTCTGACAATTTGCAAGAAACAGTAGGTGTTCATGTGAACCAGTAAAGGCTTTATATAATGCACTTGTAAGTGTAGAAAAAGCATGCTACTTTGGAGTACATACAATAATTAAAAGGACAATGGAACTATTCATTTTTTAGAAACATATATGTAGACACATGTAATGCTAGCCCGTGCAGGCGACACAAGGATAAAGAAGAAGGGGCATGATGTCGTGGTTGTTGCTGAAGGCGTGGTCAGGAGTTATTACCCGAACCGATGACCAGAACCGAGAGCAAGATGAGTATGACCATGGTTCAATGGTAATTCAGATAAGGCAAACGGTTCGAGAGAGAAACAAAGCATTTAAACAGATTTATTCAAGTGGCTGTTGTATGATGATTCATTCCATTTACCTCTTAACAATGATAAGAATGAGCTACACCTATAATTACTGCAATGGAGCTGAATTAATTAACTAATGAATTGGCATGCATATAAAACAGAATGGAAACCCAGCTCCTGATATGTATAGAAGCAATTGCAGTGAACAAAACACATAACAAAAATGACCAAAAGTAAAGAAAATGTAAACTTATTTGTACTCCAGTACTGACATATGTTCTTTTCACAATGCCACAACACACTAATATGGAAGAACACTGGATGCAAAAAAGGCATCTCATACCCAGATTTTCACGAGACGTCTTTTCCATGGTAGCCACAAATTGTTCACCTAGACACTGGACCAACAATGTTAGATCCCAGTTCTCCAATTTCCTTACCCATATTGGCTTGATGCACAAATGCCCCAGCAAAAACATTTTCATACACATTCAGTGTGGATCAGTACACCGATCAAAGAAAATCAATGACAACAAAGGAAGTGGCAACCTGCAAGCTGAAGCGGACCATGTCGTTTGGGGAGGGGCAAGGAGGCAGGCATCGTTAAGAGCCTGACGCACATGAGAGTTGACATTCCTGACCTCCATTTTGCTGCTCCGGGGAAGACTATGCTATCTAATTGAATCTCAAAAGTGACCAAATTATAGAATACTGAAAAAACCATCAAAAGTGACCAAACTGGAGCATATGCATTTTAACACAGTAGCCAAGCAAGTAAAAAAAACAAAATCTTGAGAATTACCTTTGAGGCTTAAACAAACATGATATCTGAAATTAATACACTGGAATAAATTGACCATTCTAACAATGTCCATGGACCTGCAGGCACAACCAAATCGAAAGAAAGCTGAGGAGTATGGGAGGGAGAGTGAGCAGGAGGAAAGGCGAAGCAAGGGACTGGAAGAAGAGCTCACGGGGAAGGTGCAGCCAGAAGGGAAGAGGGAGTTCGGCGGCGTTGCTGCTCCTTGATGATGCGCCTCCTCCACTACGGCGCAACCGACGGCCCTTGCTCGACGACACGGGACCGGCCAGTAGGTCCTCCTGGCGGCTTGTTGGTGGCGTGCTCGCTGCCGGCTTCCTGCCCGGAGGCTCATCAACGGGCGTCCCATGGCTCGCGGTGGCGGCGGCCCCTGGCCTATTGCGCAGCACCCCGGCAGCGGTATGGCGCCACGAACGGCGGCTTCCTCCTGGCGGCGTGGTCGTAGGACAGAGAGGAGGGAGGCAGAATGGCGGCGGCGGCTAACGAGGATGGAGGAGGAGGGAGGAGTGCGGGCTGTGGGGCTTGGTGAGGCTAGGGTTTGTCCGGTGGGGGCTGGGGCCTGGGGACTTGCACGACGTGAGAGGAGATGCGGTCGGGGCGTGCGGAAATTGGGCAGCAAATCCCTTCGCACATGGGCGCGGCTGACCCAACCAATGAACATGCGAGACGAGCCCACTCGTCATTGGACATAAAAATGACCGTGAGGTGAAAAACGAATTGACCAGGAGTGAAGATCCAATGATGCAGCTGAGCTAACTGCCAGATCGAACGGCCAGGAAGGCGCCAATCCGAGGGAGCTCCGCGGAGGAGGGTCGGCTAGCATCATTATAGGTTAAATTCTCCACCAAGCCCACCAATGCAATGTAGTTTCCTGTGATCCTCATGATCTCCCGACCATAAGCTTGACACAACGTCCATAATTCTCTTACAAATGTTCATTGGGATCTTGAAGACTCCCATTGAGTATAGATCTCTGTTTAACAAGGCAGGTGCCACGGTACGACCACAATTGTATCTCTTGCCTGCTTATCTATTTTTCTTAATGATTTTTTTTTAAATGAGGACAACCCCCAGCCACTGCATCAGAATAATGTATGCAACCCTTTTATTGAACTGGAGTTCCCAAACCACGTCTTAAGTTAAGTAAAGGCAAAAAGAAGGAGCAAAAACCAACCAAGGTAAAAAGAACTGCCACAACCGGCGAAAAATAGGTTAAGATGACTAAACACCTATCCTATTATTGAATCGCCATCCAAACTGGTTGTAGATAACCCGTGCTACTATCTCCCATCGGTTACACCCAATAGTCAAAAGTTCCCTGGAGTCCGCATGAGTAACAACCACGTACAGACCCAAAAAGTGGCTCTGTAAATAACCTGCAAAAAGTTGTTAATTATTTTCCTGATAAAGATGATTTCATTTCTGCAGTTCCATGTAGCCCAAAGTAGTGCGCATATCCCTATCCGAATGTGTCCCGCAATAGCTGATTCCACTCCAGTTAGCCATGTCCCAAATAACGTGTCTATACTAATAGGAGGACTAATGTTTAAGGCTATATGTATCATGCGCCAAAGTAGTTTAGCGAGATGACAATCGAGAAAGAGGTGTTTTATGGTTTCATTCTGCTCACAAAAACTACATCGTTAACTACCCACTCATCTCCGCGTTACCAAGTTATCCTTGGTTAAAATCATTCCCTTGTGGACAAACCACATGAAGGTTTTGATTCTTAGCGGAACTTTAATCTTCCATATGTGAAGTGATCTCGTCAGTGGCCCAGAGTTAATTAAGTCCAAGTACATAGATTTTACCGTGAAACTACCGTTCTTGGATAATTTCCAGTAGATGGTATCTGGCTGGTCAAAAAGTTGAACGTCCATCAACCTACGGACCAGATGTAACCATGATATTCAACATCCCCCCACTAAAGCCCTCCTGAACTGAATGTTTAATGGGACTGACTGTAATACTGTAGCGACATAATCCTCCTTACATTGTACAATATTATAGAGCGTGGGATATTGTAAGGCTAAAGACATCTTCCCTAACCATGTATCTTTCCAGAATCTCGTACCGGTATCATTACCAATGTTAAACTTCACCCTCTGAAAAAAAATCTTTCGTCCTCATTAAACCCTTCCAGAAAGGCGAGTCATTAGGTCTTACGGTTACGGTAACCTGGGCCAATGTCTTCGATTGTAGCTACTTATGGCGCAAAATTTGTACCCATGAATCCTCAGTCTAAACAGATAACCTAAATAGCAATTTGCTAAGTAGGCATCTCCTCAGTGAAATGACAGACAACAATTGTTGCTTATTCAAAGAGACGACTTTTTCATGTGCATCAGAGAAAATCAGATGCCATGGTTTGAAGGAAGTGAGAAGAGGAAGAGCCAGGCATGATATGTGTTGTGATAAATTCTCACATGATTGGTCCAAATCAGGGGTGAGAGAGCACAGATGATCAGCATGGCTACAGGCCTGGAACAATGGAACGTGGGGAGGACCAAGGAAGAAGACGAGAAAGGTAGGGGCAGCCCACGGGGAGGGAAAAGGTGCATGGCCACAAGCCTAAGTCAATTTATTGACGCCTATCCCAATCTCTCACACTCATAGGTCCCTGTACCCATCTCCTCCCGGAGGTATAATAAGTTGAGGCGTGCGCTCTATTTTCTTTCACACCAACAGCTGCGCGAGCTTCATACCCCCCCCCCCCCAAATCACCGTACGTCATTCAACCTCAAACCCAATGGCTGACAAGGTCACCGGAGCTGTGGTCGTCTTCGTTCTGCTCATGGCGCTTGTGGCGCAGTACTCATCAAAAGCAGGTGAGCATCCATCCTGAATTCCTGATGCATCTTCCTAAGAGTTACTCCCTCCGTTCGGAATTACTTGTCTCGGAAATGGATGTATCTAGAACTAAAATACGTCTAGATACATCCATTTCTGCGATAAGTAATTCCGAACGGAGGGAGTACCTACTATAGTAGTGAGAGAGAGAGAGAGAATATGCTTTGAATTAGTGGTCAACGGGCGATCCTTGCGGATGGAGGAGAGCTCTCACGACGCGCGGCCGCACCTCCTTCTGCATCCATGACCTCCCTCTTGTACAGGCGATTCTTCTTCCCGTTCCCCCTTTGCTTATTGTCAATTGTTCCCTCTTGTACGTTCACCTCCCCACTCCTCCATGGTTTTGTTCTCCTGAAAGTAATATCTAGCGAGTATTATTTGTTCCACGTAGATTGTCTATACTTGATAAATTTGGGGGTACAACCAACATGAAATTCTACACTAGCTAAAGCATGTGCAGGTGCTTTTGTATGTCCAAAAACGTTCTGATGCTACCGTACTGTTACCTGTTTTGCCAGTTAAGTTCATTTTTGGTATATCATCATATTAATACTCTGCCAAAAAATAAAAACAAATTAATAATAAACGGGTAGGTAAATCAAGATGATTGCGTACAAAATATTTGTATCTCACACATGCAATTCCCTAGTTATTACAGTATTTGGATTACCAATTTTCATAAGCGTAGGCCGGGCAACACACGTGCATTGCTTGATCTAGTGAGGCCTCAAATTAACAGCAACGCAGTGTTTTGTTCCCAGCCGATCATGATGGCTAGCAGGTTCACCGCCATCTTCTTGTCCGTATAGATACTGCCACTCCTCCCTTGCGTGTTCCTGAAATATTTTTATTTTTTATTTTGCGTCTTAGCTAATCATTTGGATAGAATTACATATAAGTGTTCCAAAGATTTTATATACAAGTTTCAGGACAAAATATCTTTAATTTGCACTTCCTTGAAAAACAGATTCTTCTAGGGGTAACCTTGCTCACTTTTATTATTGAACCAATATTTCTCTTCGAGCTGTTGTTGCAGCAAGGCCTGTGCATTGCCCGATGCACAGTGCTGGAGACCCGATTTGCTACAGCGTGAATGCATGTGGCCAACAATGCGCCGATGAAGGCTACCATTTTGGCTATTGCAACGAAAGTGGCAAATGCTGGTGCTTCAACTGCCACTAATCGTCGAAATCGGTGTTTGGAAATATGAAGTAATATTTTATACACATATTCGCTAACAAACCAACCGGAATATAGAAAAACAAACTGAAAACCTGAAAAAAGTACTCCCACCGTCCCAAAATTCTTGTCTTAGATTTGTGTAGATGCGGATGTACATCTATAGAAACGAATCGAAGAGAATTGCTGGCGAATCTAGCCTCATCAGGCACCTATGCTACTGGGCCGTCAGCCCACTAAGGAAGCACTCTCCAGCGCGCTGCCGTACGGCCGACGCTCGCGACGAGCGTTATATAGCTCCACACACCTCTCCGCCAATTGTACGCACGGGCACGAGCACGACCCAGCTCGCAGCCTCCACACACCTCCACCGCCGGCCTCCATCCGCCACCGGCCGCCCTCCCGGCCTCCCCACGCCTAGTCCCATCGTCCTGCGCGGCCCTGGTCCACGGCTGCTGGCTGGAATCTGACCTTGATGCAGGTGTTTGAAGGACAGCTCCCTCTGTTTATGTTCGACTTGCTGCTTGGATTTTGGGTCACCTGCCGTCTGATCTGCTGCCTTCTCGTGTGGGAATTCTGGCGTGTTTTTACCTGTGATGGGCAGTGACATGAAGCAGCCTAGCAGGTTCACCACCAGTGTCTTGTCCGTATGGATATTGGCATTCCTCCTTGCGTCTTCCGGTGAATTTTTTTTTGCGCCTTCCAGTAATTATCTTCAGGGTAAATTATCTTATATAGAATTGCATACAAGTGTTACTAAGACTTTACATACTGCAAGCTTCAGAGCAAAATACCTTTAATTTGTAGCTCCATTATGTATTTTATCTTATATAACTGAAAATTTTCCCTTGAAAACTAGATATTCTTTTAGGGTAATAACCATGCTCACTTTTTTATTGAATCAATATGCCGTCCAGGTGTGGTTGCAGTAAGGCCTGTGAAATGCCCGACTCACAGTGCTCAAGACCCGATTTGCAGCAGCGTGGATGAATGTGTCCAAGAATGTGGCGATGAAGGCTACCATTTCGGGATGTGCAGCCATGGCAAATGTTTCTGCTTCAACTGCAGCTCATCACTTGACGCTAAACCGGCACCCGGATCCTTGAGTCCTTGAATGAGTGCGCACCTAATCTAATAAGCTGCATCAATAAACAAAAATTGATATCCTTATCCTTTGTTTTTCTTCTTTGGTCCTTTGTATGTGGATGGTCAAAGAGGATCTTGTGTTCTATATATACCCATTCAGCCGATTTGTATGGAAAATAAAAGTCCTCCTAAATTGTGGACTTGGACAGTCCACAATAAAACAATCACAAGTGGTCGATTAATCGTCCAAATCAGAATTTGTGTGTATCAGCCATACGGGCATGAAACTAGTGGCTTGAGTAAAATACAAACTAATAATGTTAGCAGCGATGTAATCCGGTCTTGAATTACGGATCAAACAAAATACTATCGAATGGAAGACCTGCACACCTTAGGATGGAATTTCCTAATCAGGTTTTGACCCATGGTTTCCGCAAAAAAAAAAAAAAGAAGAAGAAGAAAAGAACGAGGTTATGTATGATGGATCAAGCAAAAATAAATTCTCCAGCAGCAGGATAGCTCATATCTCTCATCTCCACTTGGACCTTCATCAGCATTCTAAAGCATGGATTATCATCAGGGAGGCAGCCTACTAAGCGACAAGCATAAGCATGAGGAATGGTTGTGATACGGGGCTAACCCGGTGTAGGCCGATCTTTCACGATTGGAGTGGATTCCCTCGAAGAACACGAAGAACACGGGGAAGAACGGAGAGAAATCACAAGGGGAAACACTCAAGAACAAGTCCCATCACACATCCACTAGACAATCAAACACACAAGATCACAAGGTACATGAACAACAAAAGGAAAGATACAAGGTAAAGTTCATCTCCAAGAGGAGGTCTTAATGGTATCCTAGATGGATCTTCCCGTTAGGGGTCTTGACGATATCCCGCAGGATCTTCTCACATGGAGGCCTTGAACTCCATGGGAGTGGTAGTCTATCTCTCTCAAGAGTAGAGGTAGGAGCAAAGCTCACCTAAGAATGAGCTATCATATTTGCTAACCCTAAAACGTAGGTGGAGGGGAAGTATATATAGTCTAAAGGGCGAAGGGGTACATGGGCCTCGGCCCAGATGCACTGCACGCAGGCAGGGGGGCCGGATGTCCGGGCTAGGGGGCCGGATGTTCGGGCTGGCGAGGTCGGCCTCGGTGCTCTCTGGATAGGGGGCGCCGGATTTCTGGGATTCTGGCCGGATGTCCGGGCTGTGGCCGGATGTCCGGGGCCTGTAGGTACTTGGCGGCTGGGGCGGCTGCTGTGGGTGATGCTCCAGGGGCCGGATGTCCGGGGTTGTGGCCGGATGTCCGGCTCCTGGGAGCTGTCTCCGTCTTTTTCCGTCGTCGCTTCCATGCTTCCCTCGCGGATGGTGTAGTTGTTCCTTGGCGCTTGCAATCCTCCTCAACATCCGTGAAGCTCCGACAATACCATACCTATGCATGCACACGGGAGAAGTGTCAAGTAGTATACCATCCTCGAAGGGGTCAAGTGAGCACATGTAAAGGAGATGATTCACCTTTGTGTATGTGAAGTAGATGTCGCACGTGTCACTCGTCGAACGGACTCTTGACATGGTGATGTCCATAGGATGCTCCGCATCATCTCCCCCCCTTGGGAAAGATCCAACCTCGGATCGAAAACCAAATCACCATGGGAAAGAGATGGCTTTGCCATGTAGAGGTGGACGTTCACCAAGTACTCGTCATCTTGAAGCTCGAAATGGGCACTCTCCACTGTCGCACCGTCTAGTGATTCCTTCAAAAGGAGTAAGGACAACAAACACTTGGAAAAACAAATGTGGTTAGCGTTAGTGCAAAACCAAGCATTCAAGAGGTGATTCACCAAACAAGTGTCGTCATCAAGCATAGCATATGGTTTGACAAAGGATTGTGACATGGCATGTAAGCACATAATTTGAGCACAATCAAAGATATCATGGGGACAAGTATGCAATTGTGAGGTAGTGATGCAAATATGTGTGATAAGAGAATAAGCATCTACCTCAAGTTCATAGCAAGCATTCACAAATTGCTCAATGAAAGGTCTATGGTAGGCATAAGAATCATTCACAACACCAAAGAAAATGAAGTGTTTAAACACATGGGTCAAGTGCAAGATAATCCAAGCATAACGTGCAAGGGGTGTAGTGAATATAGAGTGGCACTCAACACAATAGAAAGAGCAATTGTTCATCATGTGTGAGGCAATCAAGCTAAGCATGTAGCAATCAATGGGACATGGCATATGTGAAGTGATGACATTGTTGCAACCAAACATATGATAGTAACAAGTAATCCACAAGTCGGATGCAACACACAAGGCATATATAGCATGATGCATGGAACGGGAAAATGACAAGTCGAAGCAAGATCTCTAACATGTGCGCAATCAAATAATCCAAGATGACCAATAAGTCTCATGGTGCAAGCAACACAAGTAGTATGATCCGCAATATACATGCTCAAGAAAGATGTCACCTTGAAGGCATGTCCTTGTGCATCCTTCACAATGCCGAAGTGGTAGGAAATGTGGTGTAGAAGCGAGTCATGGTAGAATGTATGAGGCTTGCTCTCAAGAGCTTGAATGGTCAACTCACGTGAAGTGGAAGTCGACACAAAGTCCAAGTATCCTATACATGCACACAACAAAACAAAGAACGTATGCGCATGTTAGATAAACACATCATCCATCATGATGGTTCTCTTCTTTTGCACATAACCATTAGAAGCACAAGTGCATGAATAATATGATGCAACAATGGGGATATTCATGGCACTAGGTATATGGTGCAAAGAGGTAAGACAAGCATGCTTCTCAAGAAATATGTCAAAATCGCCAAATATATGTGAGAATGCTTTGGGGGCAATCTCATGAGCAAGACTAAAATCATTGTTGCACTCAATACATGGAAAATCATCTAGCATGAGGGAGGCAACATATGGAGATATATGACACGAAGCAATAACAATCATGTGCAAAGCATGGTAATGGTTGTCATCAACCGCATGAAGTGAGCAAGTATGAATCATTGATGATGCAACATAAGCAAGCATAGTAATCAAGTCGTGCAAGCTAGTAGTGCGAAGATGCAATATACTAGAGGAAATCATGGCAATCATGTCATGTGAGCAAATAATATGCATAGGCAATGCACATGACATATCGCAAGCACGAACACAAAGTAAGATCATAGTATCATCATAGGAATGGGTCATAAATGGAACATGGCGATAACAAACAATATCTCCACCAAGCTTGCAAATACACATACAAGTTCTAGAATCATGGATCATGTGAGATGCAAAGCATGGGTCACAAATGCATGGTAAAGGCATATGAATAAGCATGTCATGCAAAGTGAACATGGCAAGATGGGCATAGAATATGTAATGGACAATAATTCATAACCATGTGAGGGCCATGTAGAAGAAATGCGCGAAGTCTTTGCGCGAAGAGAGCGGTGGGAAAGACAATCCATGGGATCCCAAGTCATCGTTTCTCTCTCGAGCTCGTTTTGTCAACTCGTGGGATTGCGAGGTTGACAAGTATTCATGGGTACCTACACCAAAGAGACACAAACGAAAGAAATTGTGTGCGTGGTAAATGTACACATCATCCATCATGATGTGTATGTGCACGTGACAATTAGCACAAGATAAGAATCGCTCAAAGAAATTTGATGCATGGTATAAGAACATATCATCCATCATGAAAGAATAGCTGTTATGTATAACACGATGGGGGCACAAATTGAGCGGGCAAGTATATGGCACAACAATAGCATTATGATTCATGGGGAGCATATTGTGCACATAATTATTGGGATCATGCAATGGATGGGATTGATCAAAATTTCCTAACATGTATGAGGAAACTATGGGGGTCTCCTCATGAGCAATATTGGAAACATCATACGGAGAATATGGGCAACACCCAAAACAATGCATATCCGAAGCTAGGTGGTCATGGCATGGCATATGAGATAAATGATGCAAAGGGAGCATATCAATATCATCACAAGAAAAACAAATGCCAATAACCATGGGCTTGTCATCTATGCCATATGTGCAAATTGGGTTTATTTTAATGGCATATGCATAGTCACTACGATGAGATTGCAAATATGACATATGATTGATCTCATGCATAGCATATGACAAGTCAAGCGGATTGTCAAACATGATGTGACCTAAAGAATTGTCACAAGAAATCCTATGTAACATGGCATCACAACTAATAGATTCCCCATGAGAATCATCATACTCATCATAAATGGGCAAGAAATCATCACATAAGGAAGTCGCACTAGCATGAAGCATGGTAGTAGGTGGATCAACATCATGCAAGCAATCAATGTCAAGATAGTCCACTAGTGGGACGAGATCATCACCTTCACCTATGTTACCTTTGTCATTCCACTCAAGTGGTGTAGGTGAGGTGGTAAAGACCAAATGGTGGTCATCTTCATCGTGATGGAACCATGTGGGGGGTGCATCATATTCCACCATGGCCATTGTCTTGTCCAAAGGAAGGACGTAGTCATCGTGAATCGGCGCGTCATCATACATGGGACCTAGCACCAAATGAGAAGACACAATAGAGGTAGAGATTAAGTCGTTAGAAATCGAAGTGGTCTCACATGCCCTATCAACTACCTCACTCTCTCTATGTGGTGGTTCACTCACTCCCTCAAGGTAGGTGCACTCAATCTCACGTATGGTGGAGTCACTCATCTCACTCAAGTGGTGGGGGTTGTGGATCTCCTCACATGGGAATTGGGGCAACACATCATATATGGGGCTAGTGGTGAAGTCACTCTCACTCTCAATATGGTGGCAAAAGTCACTCAAGTCATCATACGTCACCGTGGTCGAAGTGAAATACTCAACCATCTCATCGCCGTCACCGTGGATGAAGGCCGAAGATGGCACATCATCACTCTCCTCCATGACCGAAGGGAAAATCCCATGGTCGATCATCTCGTCACCGTCGCCGTGGATGAAGGCCGAAGATGGCACATCATCACTCTCGCCTCCTAAGATGGAAGCATCATCCTTGCTCGTCACCGTGTCGCTCGCCTCCAAAGCTTGGTCCATGATGGTCTCCGTAGTCGTAGTCGTCGCCGCACCATCTTGAAAAAGAGTTGTGAAGGACTCGGCATCATCAATGCCACAAAGAGGGATGGCGGTGAAGTCGAACTTGGGAGCATCGTCTTGGAGCTCGTCGGGCTTGGACATCGTGGTGGTACTAGCCTCATGCTCGCCGTCTTGGAGCTTGGTCTTCGAGAAGTGTGCTTGGGGTGGAGAAGCCTTAGCCTTCATGAGTTCTTGTTCCGCCTTGAGAGCACCAATGTAGTAGTCGTCGAGGGACTTGTAGTTCTTGAGGAAAATAGTCTTGGAGATGTCGTTGTGTAATCCCATCATGAAGTGGAACTTCATTGAAATGGGGTCGTACATGCCGGCTCGTCGCAAGGCAATCTTCATCTCCTTGAAGTACGCGTCGATGGACTTGGATCCTTGGATGGTGTTCTCCAATTGGCGTAGAAGTTGTTCCGTGTAGGTTGGAGGCACGAACTCTCGCCGCAAAGCTCTCTTCGTCTTGGGCCAACTCATGTCGTAGCTCTCCGAAGGTGTGTGAAGCCACCATGTCGAGGCGTAGTCGTGGAAGTTTCTTGTGGCGCACTTCACTTGATCTTCGGGACGAACTTGATGTAGCTTGAGGTAGTCGTCCATCAAGCGCTCCCACTCGAGATACTCCTCGGGTTCTAGAGTCCCATAGAAAGGAATCTCGTGGTCGGTGTCGAGGTCGTAGTAGCTCGTGGAAGTCGCGGACTTGAGCTTGGGGTGCTTCTCTTGAGCATATTCTTGAGGTACTTGTGGGCGAAGATGCCGTATGTCCGTAGGCAAAGATGCCTTGAAGTCGCTTGGCGAAGATTCCAAGGGAGATGGTGAAGTCGTTGAGCGGTTGTTGGTGTTGAGCTCTTGACCTTCACGTTCTTGTCGGTGGTGGTGTCGATGCCGATGTGATCTTGCCGGAGATGGTAGCTCGGAGGCATGTGCTCTTGAGCGTCTTCTCGAAGATGAGGAAGATCGCTTGTAGGACTTGATGAGGGCTTTGATCTCCTCCATTTGAGCTTGCATCTTGGCGTCAAAGTTGTTGTTCGTGGCAACGAACTCGTCGTTGTTGTTGTAGACCGAAGGAGGTGTGCTTTGCCTATCCATCACAAGACTCGAGTAGAGGTGAGTAGGAAATGAGATAAACAATACCAAGTTACCTTTTCCCAAAGTTGAGGATGCATCCCGTTTCACTCAATGTGAAATGAAAGAATAGTGGAATTGGTACCGGACTTGTTCACTCACACCTATCAAGTAAAGCTTATGGTGTAGCTCGGTGAGGATAGTGGCACAAAAAAAATTGATGCAAAATGTTAGCAAGAGTCAATAATGTTGAAAGAGATTCACAAATTCGCAAGTGAAACAAGTAGACCAATAGCAAAGAATGGCACACGGAAACACACACATGGATAGATAAATGGGGTCGTGCAACCAAGGAATGAGCACAAAATGTGGAGTCCACGGAAAACGCTCGTGTTGCACAACTCAAGAGAGACGCTAGCACGATTGCTCAATAGGCGGATACGACACTTGTGCACAACCTATAAGATGCAAAATGGATAAACTTTCTATCCCAAGTATGCTATGTATGTATGGTGTTCCGGTGATCTTCTCAAGATGATCCAAGATGATCGGATATGACAATCTTATATGCAATATGGTATGATGCTATGGCACTTGCTTACAAGCTCTTTGTTCTTTCTCTTTTGCTTAAAAGCTTTATTCTCTTTTTTTTTTGTATGGCCACTATGCGAAATGCACAAACCAAGATAGCAATTGTGTATATGCGAGAACAAACTTTTGGAACACGAGATGATATGATGATACCAATATGATATGGTATGTATGCAATGGAAGGGCGGATCACTAATGTGCACAAGTAACGTTGCCGGCAATACTCAAAGACTAGTCTCGATAGGCAAGTTACGCAAAATGGGCTAGGGGTTATCAATGCAATTGCAAGGGGAATATACAATGGTGTCGTCGAGGTTACCATCCGTAGCGATGATGAGTGGCGGTGCTCTCGATGTAGACCCATTCCTAGTTAGCCGAAACACCCTAGGAAACGGAAAAACCGCGAACTCAAAATCTCAAAGGCAAATGTCAAAATGGTGGTAGCGAGAAAGCGGTGGTGGTTTTGCGGAAATGCAATGATGGGTTATGGAGTAGGCAATGCGGAAGTTATGGTGGTGGTTGATGAAGAAGCAATCGTCCCTAAGTAGCCGAAACACCTTAGGAGACTCGAATCACTACCCAAGCAACCTCAAATGCTATATGGATCAAAATGGGTCAGGTTGCGGAAGTCGGCGGTGATAATGCGGAGGATGTGGTGGAAGCCCTAGGCAAAGATGCCAAAGTTCTAAAAATTTGATGAAGTCAAATGATGATGGTAGTATTTTTATGTAAAGGGGGATGTCAAGAGCTTCAAAACGAGCTAAAGAACGTCAAAATCGGACTCCGGATGAATTAGTTATGGACAAAACGGTGAAACGGGAAAGGCTGAATCCCCAGGGGTCGGACATCCGGGGGTGAGTCCGGATTTCCGGGACCTGATGTCCAGAACCTTGCGCAATTTTGCCCTCCAGGAGCCGGATGTCCGGCTTGGGGCCCAGATGCCCGGCCCGATGGCCCGGATGTTGATGATTTGGACTTCGCAACTCGATTTGGAGGCGGAAATTGATGATTTCGGGGGCAAAATTTGACGGATTTCGTGGATGGAAAGTGGAGAAAATTCGGGGGAAAGCTAGATCTACTCGAAACCAAGCAAATCCATGGATCAAAATCAACAAAACATCATCAAACCAACAAATCACAAAAAAAAATTTGGGGCTATTTTTGGTGGGGATTTTCGAAATTGGGGAAGAACACAACAAAATTAGGCTAGAAAACAAAGAGTGGAGGCTCCAAATTCATGATAAACCTAAGCTCTGATACCATATGATACGGGGCTAACCCAGTGTAGGCCGATCTTTCACGATTGGAGTGGATTCCCTCGAAGAACACGAAGAACACGGGGAAGAACGTGGAGAAATCACAAGGGGAAACACTCAAGAACAAGTCCAATCACTCATCCACTAGACAATCAAACACATAAGATCACAAGGTACATGAACAACAAAAGGAAAGATACAAGGTAAAGTTCATCTCCAAGAGGAGGTCTTGATGGTATCCTAGATGGATCTTCCCGTTAGGGGTCTTGACGATATCCCGCAGGATCTTCTCACATGGAGGCCTTGAACTCCATGGGAGTGGTAGTTGTGATGACCCCGGCTTAATCGTACACTAATCATACACACAAATGCACACGATCAAGCCTAAGGACTCACTTTAAGATATCACAACACAACTCTAAAACATAAATAAATTCATACAAGCTTAATATTACAAGCCAGGGCCTCGAGGGCTCGAATACATAGCTCGATGGCATACAAGTGTCAGCGGAAGCGTCAGATATCTGGGTACAGATATATTACAGAACAGAGAGATAAGCCTTCACAGAGGCGGGGCAAAATAAAAACTACGATCGAAAAGGCGTGGGCCTCCTGCCCTGGACCCTCCGATCCTACTCCTGGTCGTCGGTCGGCTCCTCGTAGTAGTAGTACTCTCCGGGCTGGTAGTAGAAGTGGTCGTCGACTGGGGCATCTGGCTCCGGGGCTCCGTCGTCTGGATGCGACAAAGGGATAAAGGGGAAAAAAGGAAAATAAAGCAAACGTGAGTACTCATCCGAAGTACTCAACAAGCAAGGATCTACACTACATATGCAACATTTTCAAGGGGGGCTGTATATGTGGACTGGGCTGCAGAAATGCCAGAATAGAGGGGGAAAGCCTAGTCCTATCGCAGACTAGCGTCTTCAGCATCTTCAACAGTCTCGCAGCATTAGAAGAGAGCAGAATAACATAATGTAAATTATAACAGTAATGTCATCAACCTCGGCCAGAAATTCTTCCTCGACTCCCCGCGAGAAAGCAATACCAGAGCCGTACTATCCAGTTCCCATCTCAAGTTCTAGTTGTACCGATCGGGATACAACTCCGAGTGTCCGTTACCGTAGGACAGGCTATCGATAGAAGTTTCTTCCCTGCAGGGGTGCACCAACTTACCCACCACGCTCGCTTAACTCCGGCCGGACACACTTTTCTGGGTCATGCCCGGCCTCGGCTAAGCAACATGTCGCAACCCGACCAAATACTTAACAGAGAGGTCAGCACGCCGGACTAAACCTATGCCCCCAGGGGTCTTGGGCCATCGCCCCGGGAACTCCTGCACGTTACGTGCACCGCCGGTGAGCAGACCTAGCAACCTACAAGCGTGGTTGCGTTCCCAGTCCAACCCAGCGTGTGCCACATCAGTCGCTGACGTCCATTAAGCTTCGGCTGAAGTGTACGACGCAGAACGCCCATACTATGCCCACGTGATGGTTAGTGCTATCAGGCCAGAGGCCCCTCGGATCAAATATCCAAACCGTTAGTGGATTAGGAGCGCGCGGAAACGAGCAGAGACTCACGATCGATGTGACCCCGTTGCCCCGTCTCGAGGACTTGCGGCAAGGGCTAAGAATGCCCGGCCAGAGGCCCCTCGGACCAGTGCTGTTTGCTTTATGACCATTTCGTGTAAGGAAATTACGACCTTTCTGACCAAAATGGTCGTTATAGTTTAGGGTTTGGAGCCCCCGAACATCTTTTGACCAATTGGTCTCAAATGGTCGTAGATTTATGACCAATTCTTCCAGGGTCACTGGCAGAAGGTCACAAGTTGACATATTTCTTGTAGTGGGTGGTTGGGTGCGTGGGAGGAGTGCGGGTTGTGGGTTGGGCGATGTGGGTGAGACAGGCGGGCCGTTGGATCCAGGAGCATCCGACGGTGATTAGGCACGATCCGCGTGAGATGCTCCTAGACCAATCAGAAAGCAGTATACAAGTACGACATTTTGACCATCTAAATTGGTCGTAATCGACTAAAAGTGAGGTGCTAAATCATGTTGGCTATTTTATGACCTGGAAAAAAAAAATAGAATACCTTCTCATGTGTCATCAAATTTGACCTTAGTTTTCAGGAATAATGACAAATCGAAATAAGACAAATATCTTTTAAAAGAGTTAGGAGAAATGAGTTTTTTTAAATCATTTTCCATTTTTCAAGTGTCCAAAATGAGTTTTTTTGTGAAGGACCTACCATATATTTGTTGCAAAATTATACCAAATCAATTTTCTAAAATACTAGGCCATATTTAATGCACAATAGACCAAATGGTTAAGTGTCCAAAGATTTTATCCACCTCTCGTGAAAAAGACAAATTTCCGCCGATTCAGTTGGAAGCGGGTCAAATTTGAACTGCAGCTACCTCATAGTTTGCTCATGATTTTTTCCAGAAATCATTTCTAGGTACATAAGTATATATTTAATCAGAGAAACACCAAATTTTTTCCAAGATTCAACCACTAGCTAGAAACGGTCATGCCCGCTGTTTTGACCGCATTTTGCAACGGGCATGAAAAATTCAAAAAAAAACAAAAAATTGGAAAACCTTCGCAATTTGTCAATATATGTGACCAAGTTATCAGGAAAAATAATAAACTTGTAATACGGCAATTCTTTTAAAAAAGTGTTCTCAGAAACAAGCTATCATGTGTGAAGATTCATGGCTTTCAAACCAAATGATCAATCTTATGGCCACATTCATGGCATAGTTTGTTCAAATGATCTAATATTGTGCACAAGGGTGCATCTTGGAATGGAAAACAATGTTGCCTAAGGAAGTTTTCATTTTCTTTGGACGGAAATTTCATTTTCCATTTTTCGAGTGCCCAAAATTAGTTTTTTTGTGAAGGACCTACCATATATTTGTTGCAAAATTATACCAAATCAATTTTCTAAAATACTAGGCCATATTTAATGCACAATTGAATAAATGGTTGAGTGTCCAAAGCTTTTATCCACCTCTCGTGAAAAAGACAAATCTCCGCCGATTCAGTTGGAATCGGGTCATATTTGAACTGCAGCTGCCTCATAGTTTGCTCATGTTTTTTTCCAAAAATAATTTCTAGGTACATAAGTATATATTTAATAATAAATACATGGTTTGTTGGCAATACGTCGAGGTTTGGACGGTGGCCGAGGGCCCCAACTCCAGAGCGCCTAAACTCGCATGCCCGTCCCGTGGTCACCGCATGACCGTGGCATTGCCACGCGTTCTACATGGCCTAGGAATGTCTAGTGGGTTGGGCACTCCCCCGGTAAGTGTCAGGAAGAAGAATGCAATAGAAGAATCTCACGAGGAGACTGAACTGAGCTCAAACATGAATTAACAACCAAGTGTTTGATTACTGATGGGGAAAATGCACATCGCCAATGGGCCTGAGTTTTGGCCGAGGATGATCATCTACTAAGGACACTGTCTTGGAAAATTTGCAGCTCAAATGGAGGAGCCTAGGTGTCACTTGCTTTGCAAAGAACCACACTGGACAGAAATATGAATGTTGAAGCTAGACTCAAATGAATGAATGGATTGATCTGAAATTTGGAGGAGGATGATAATTTGGGCATATGAAGGCACTTTAAAATTTTCATACCATTTGGATAAATAAAAATGGTACTTCCTTCACAGTGCTCTCCACTGAACAAAAAATTGGGAAAATGTTGAGGGAAATTAGATAGAATAAATGAGCTAAAATTTGGTGGAGGGATGTTCTATGGGAAGTGTCATGTGATGGTAAATTTTCAGCAATTATAAATTAACATACAATATAGTTGCTTCACAAACTGAAAATATTACCAAAAACAAAAATTGGATGGTGAGCTCACGTGGATTGTTAGATGGAGCTCAAATTTTGTGGAGACCTATGATTTGGGAATATAGAAGATGTGGCAAAAATTCAGCTCATTATGATATGCGTAGCTAGTATTTCCCTCACAACGGTTCTAGCTAAACAAAAACTTTGGAAATTTGCCGATGAAGATTTACCAGGCAAATGGAGCTGAATATTGTCATAAGGTAATGATTTAGATAGTAAAGAATGCCCAATTTTTTTTGGAAATTTTGGGAATGACAGAAATATAGGCAGCTTCACAACCTAGGGCAAAAATTGACACATAGACGTGACACATAGGCAAAACTGATGAGGTGGCACCTAGTCATAGCAATGCACCACAATTTAAAAGGCTAAGACCATCTATATTGGTCGTTATCAGGTAGAAATATGGCAGCGGACCGGTGCTGTTTGCTTTACGGCCATTTCGTGTAAGGAAATTACGACCTTTCTGACCAAAATGGTCATTATGGTTTAGTGTTTGGAGCCCCCCGAAGAGCTTTTGATCAATTGGTCTCAAATGGTCGTAGATTTATGATCAATTCTTCTAGGGTCACTGACAGAAGCTCACAAGTTGACATATTTCTTGTAGTGCCCATTTTTGTGCCAATCCGCCGCACTCATCAAGGGGTAAGAGGCGTGCGTCGCCCATGACGCCCCCACATCAGAGCCAAAAATGTAGATAAAATGTCTCCTGAGTCATTGCCACATTATAACATACAGTTGAATGTCGTGCATTCCACAAAAATATTATGTCCGCTGTTGGGCACACCTCGTCTTCGCCATGGCGCCCTCTCTCCTTCACCCCATACTTCTCCTCGGGCTGCCAATGAGGAGTCCCCCGCCAACGGGCCTACTCTCTGCCCTAATCCCCACCCGCCTCACTGTCCGCTCTGATCCCCTCCCCTGGCGGGAAATGTGGTTGTCCGGACAATTCGTCATGTTATCTCCAACCTATGGGCCCAACACAAAAATTCCAACCCATGACGCACCCTTTCCTTTTCCCGCCGTAGAGGCACATTTCTCGCTGGAGCCCTCTACTTTAAAACCGAATGACACCCACCACAACTTTGCAATAGCACCGTCTCTCCTTCGCACTGTACTTCTCCACGGACCGCCAACGAGGAATCCCTTACCAACCGCCCTGCTCTCCTCCTTGATCCCCTACCCCATGTTCGTGCTGATCCACCACGCCCATCAAGGGTTAAGAGGTATGCGCCGCCCAGGATGCCCCCCTCGAGCCAAGAAGGCATATCCAATGTCTCTTAAGCCATTTCCACGTTGTAACATACAGTTGAATGTAGCGCATTCCAAAAAAAATACAATTTCAAATGTTTAGCACACCTCATCTTCGCCATAGGACTGGGCGTTCGGTTCCCCCGAACCGTTCGGTTCGGTGCTTCGGGTTTTCTAAAACTTCGGTTTCTAGATTTTGTTGACCGATCGGTTTCCTAGAAAATTACTAACCGAGAGTTTCGGTGCTGTTGACTTTGGTTCCGGTTTCGGTTATGACCGAACAACACCAATCGGGCTTCAGTGGGAAAGATGGTCGCCGCCTCACCAATGATCTTCCATCTCCACGAGCAGCAGCACTATTGTCGCTGGCGGGATGGATAGGAGCGTAGGTCCATTCCTGAGAGGTGGAAGTGGACCGTGCCGCCGGCCGTGGGGATGGTTAGAAGAAGGTAGGGGACGGCTAGAAGAAGAAGGTTGGCGACGGCTAGGTTGCGGTGGTCGAGAGAGTAGCGGACGGCGGCTAGGTCACGGTCGTGCGTCGAGGCGCCGATGCGGATGTGGCAGGGATTGGGGGAAGGATTTATCGCTCTCCAGGCCCAGTAGTTGGGCTGTGTGGGCTGTGGCTACATGGGTTTCTCCAGAGTCCATCGATTTATTCGGTACATTGGTGTATTCGGTCACTCGATACGTACACCCGAATTGACCGAAGAAAGATCGGTTTTCCAGATTTGCTGACCAAATTTATGGCCAAAGAATTCAGTTTCGGTGCCTTCGGGTTCGGTCACGGTTAGTTCGGTTCGGTACTTCGGTCATTGGTTTATATGCCCACCAACCGCCACGAAGGAGACGCCCACCAACCGCTCCACTCTCCACCCTGATCGCCTCCCCTCGTGTTCATGACGATGAGCACCGCCCCGCTCTGGTCCCCTCCCATCATGGGGAATGTGATTGTCCGGACTATCCATCATGTTATCTCCAACACATGTGCCCAACACAAAAACCTCCTCCCATGACGCACCTTTTCCCGGCCAGATCATCAACCTCTCATCTAGGGTCGCCTCCGCAAGGATGCATACTGCGAGGTCAGTGAACCGCCTCTCTGCAATCTTCTCAATCGCTGGGAGAGAATGATGGGCCATTGGAACACTTTTGTCCAAAGCTAACATCGCCTCCCTGAGTTGCTCTGCCTGATGCTTTTCCCATGTCCATAGATAGAGCTTCACCATGTCCTCCGTAGAGACCCCCTCCCACAAATCTTCTGGCGGTCCCATCTGTTATTTTTAGCAGACAATAACATTCAAAATATATACATATAGACAAGATCAGAAGGTTAATATATAAACATATGATACTCGTAAAGTAGAGATCACAAGGTAACAAGCATTGTGTCATGACATATTTTAATGTTTTTTGACGGTTTACTATACTAGAAAGGAGCATGTATATCGCCATGTTGATGTTTCATTCTCATGTCTCGTTTTTCTTGACTCTCTGCTAGCAGTAGAACGTCCCCTCATCCCCCAATACATGGTGATTGATGATATTCGTGAGCACTCTCTGAAGGCGCTCGTGCTCTGTCCAAAAGCGAGCTAGCTTAACTTCCATTTCTGCAACATTAAATCACTTCTTAACAGTGGTCCTGCGCGCACATAGTCATCCATCAAGACTATGACATAGTAGCCAGACATGTGCATGGTTTCACCTTTTGGTTGTTGCCGGCAACAAAAGCTAGTGTTAAATTTGTACTGCGAATGCGGCATGTTCTTACGGTCGGACTTATGACACAGAAGAGCAGCATTGAGAAATTTCTTCAGATCGGTCCCCGGCTTCTTAGGGTCTCTCCTACATGAATTAAATAAGCTCGGCCATCTCAGGGCATCTCTGCGATGACGATCTAGTTTTCATTGTTGTGCAAAACAATTGAACAATGTAATATTAATGAGATTGACATGAAAGTATACAGGTGTATGTATGCACGCAAAAAGAAATGAACTCATGTTTCGAAGTAAGGCACGATAAAGTTGTGCTTGTGCCGAGGACTATGAAGAATGGTCTTGTGGAGGTAATTCGTCATAAGATGTTGGCCTTTATCAGAATCCACATTGGCCCAATGCATGAGATACGGATCAAGGAAGCCAACTTCCTCATTTTGAAGTAATGTATTTGCAGCATGCCAGAGCGACCAAAGCCTCACTAAAGACGGATTGATTACATCCACATAGAAAATATTATCGTTGACCACACTCTCAAATGCAAGATATATTTTATCAGCAGGGTACTCGTCGGCAAATCCAAGGCCCTCTATAACAGTGTCGGTGTAATACATCTCACCCTTTCCTGACCTAGCTACTACGTCTTTGTGTAGAAGCTGAATTTAAACGCTTAGTGTACTCAACTTGTGTTGTGGTAATATCGGTTCACCGGGCTTAAACATTTGCATGAAGCACCGACTTGTAGAAACATTCACCACATCTTCTCCTGGTGCCTTACTGGCGGTAGGTTCATTGGCTGATTTTTTCTTTCGCTTTCTACCCTTTTTACGACGCTGAGCTGAGGGGTCCATAGAAGATGGTTCTCCGGAATGCATTTGTTGGGTTTGCTAAAATTTAGTGTGCAATTATGAGTCATGATGCATAAAAAATTAAAGAAACATTCGACATGACCTTTGCTAAAAAGATAACATAACGAGTGCCAGGAATTCGGTGAAACGGAAGCAAATATAAGCCAACGATGCTACAATGGATCATAGTTAAAAAATGAAAGAAAATTCAACATGACCTTGCTAACAAGAAGACATAACGAGTTCCAAAAATTCGGTGAAACGGAAATGAATCGACGTTTCGCCAAAACATTGGCACTCGTGTCAATACCTGCAAATATAAGCCAACGATCCTACAATGAACCCTAGTTAAAAAATTGACATGACCTTTGCTAACAAGAGGACATAACGAGTGCTAGAAATTCGGCGAAACGGAAATGGATCGACGTTTCGCCAAAACATTGGCACTTATGTCATAAAATACAACTATAAGTCAACCACACTAGAAGGGTTCCTACGCATGAATTTAGCAAGTATTTCCAAACTACTAGTATATATTTACCCTAAACACAGTTCTGACCATCATACAAAATAACACTAAGATACATCGGCATGTATTTCTAAACTACAAATATTTACACTAGGGACAAATCTGACAATGCATATCAGAGAGGTGGGACTCTTGGCGTTCGAATGCAGCCCAAGGTCTTCGATGTTGGCGGGGGAGGGGGACATGGCCACACGGCTAGCCATCGGGGCGGAGCTCAGCGGTGGCGGAGGCGGCGGCGATGAGATGCCTCCTCTGGTGTTGGAGGAGGAGGCCATGCGCGCCTGCGGCAGCGCGAAGAGGGGCACGGCGGCGAGGGGCGACGAGCGACACGACGATGAGGAGAGACGGCATCATGGGGCGCGACAGCGACTCGGGTGAGATTTGAGGGGGGAAGAGACGGCGCGGGGAGAAATGACAAGTTTTGAGCAGTGGGGGGAACGGTTTTTGTGTGAAAATTGAACTGCCAGCGTAGTGAAATTATGAGTGGCGGGCGTGGCATAAGGCCCGCCACATGTATGGCGACTAGCAGTGATGGTCTGTACCAAGCGGCCGCCAGTACTAAAATGACCTCCTGGAACTTCCGACCAAAAGTTACAGCGATTTAACTGTGGCGGGGCGAGAGGTTAGCCAGCCACAGCTGACAGAAGGAGCAGTGGCGGGCGAACTATGTTGCCCGCCTCTGCCGTGTTTCATCACGGGACGAGATTTGGAATGGTTCACCTGTGGCGGGCGAGACTACGCGCTCGCCACTGCTCGCCATGTAGCTGTGGTGGGCAGGTTTAGCTACATGCCAATGTTTGTTTTCAAAAATAGCTGTGGCGGGTGCCCATTCGTGCCCGCCACTTATTGGGGTTCACCTAAAAGCCCTTTCCCAGTAGTTTTATTGTGAAGGTTCACCATGCCACCTATGGTTGTATGCTCTTCTCATATCATTTTTATTTTGGAAATTAGTACACAGTACATGAATTTCCCTGTTTCATTTTTGAAGTCCCTCTCTCCTCTAAGTAATGTACTATGGATAGATGGCTGCCATACTGTTTCTTTTTTCCTTTTTCACAGCCATTCGGTTTTGAATTACGCACTTCCTCTACAGTTCTATATGATGTGTGTCCTCAATAATTTTTGTTGGGAATATATTTAATTTAAAAATAATATTGAGGGAGAGGGTCAGAGAGTAAAGAAAATTGTGATACCGTATTCTATGAATCCTTATTTTTGTCATCGAAAGTTCAGGATTCTACAAATCCTTGGTAGCTACAACATTCCGGCTTGGACAACAAATAAATCAGGTTTTACTCTATTCATCACAATGCAATGTAAATAATGAGTTGTAACAGCATGAGATGGGTATCCGGTGCTTCTTTTATATTAATTGTGTTGTATATATGTTTGCTGTCGTGCTCCAGTTGGACGGTTGCGCGGTGTGCCAGTTAGTTCGTTGCATGTTCCTTCTGAGGGCATGTACAACGCGGTCAAGTTAGCTGTCTATAAGCAAACCCACGTATAGGAATTTTGGTTACATGGATGAAAGAAAAGGATGAGAGAAACTGTCAGTCTGTATATCTACCTAATATTAAAAGACGGAAGCTTTCATAGTTCTTCATACGTCATCTCTTTAGATCCGTTGATTTTGTGTTAATCATAAAGATTAACGGCTGAGATTTAAAAGAAGAAAGATGGTTTATCATGCGTGTAAACATACCTAGAAAAACCTTGAAAAATAAAAAGCCTCATCGTACGTGTCCGGCTTGGACACGTACAATCTCCTCTAGCTCTTATTCTAGCTCCCCGTGTAACGTCTTATAAATCAAGCAAGTGCAAAGCGATACCGCCGCCGCTGCTGCTGCCATGACCGTCGCCGCATCCCTCTAGGGCGAGAGGCCGGGCGGGAGGAAGAAGGAGAAAGATGCGACAAAGACAGAAGGGTCGAGGGCGGCAATCGGGAGCACAATGGCCGATGCGAGGAACTATGTGGTACGTTGGGCAGTTGCTCAAGTAGACGTTGTAGCCCGTCGTCCTAGCTTTTCTTGTTCTAATTACGCTAGCAAGTACTACATTGGACCCTGATGTGAATTGGCCGGTGGGGTGTTGTAATTTGTACGTGGAGGGGTGCAGCCTGGTCCGGTGCTGCCCCACGTTGGCAAGAGCGGCTGCTTCACGCGATGCAAGGGATCCAAGGCTCGGGCGCTGCCGACATCGCTTACGTTCCGCCTGCTCGACGTTCTATATCCAGGTTGTCTTCGTGGTAGCAAACATCAAATTTTTTGCAAAAAAAATTATCATAATATATATAATCATAAAGGATTCCATCATCAATAAAATTCTTATTTATAATGTTCAGGTATCTTGGAATGCTTATTAATTACTCCCTCCGTCTCAAAATTTTTGTCTTAGATTTGTCTAGATATGGATGTATCAAGTCATGTTTTAGTATTAGATATATTCGCATATTTAGACAAATCTAAGACAAGAATTTTGGGACGGAGGAAGTATTATGTTTAGGTATCTTGGATGGCTTACAGATCTTAAAAACGATTTACCACTCCATTACTTTACAAATAGCAAAACAATATTTAAATTACTCAAAAGTACCAAAGGACATTCTTGAAAGAAAATACATCTTACATAGTAAACCTCCCTATCAATCTCCCTCCAAAACCTAGGTCATGGCAATACTTTTCAATGATTTGATTCGCGTAGACGTGATCACTTGATTCACTATATCTTCCTAGATCAAGATACATATTTGTTCACTTTTGTTTATTTTACTCTACAAACTCTTTTCAAGTAATTTTTTTTAATTTGTCTTTGCTACAGAAGCCCACCTCGCTAGACTAAGTTTTTTTTCTCGATCCCCTTTTTTTTTGGTTTTGTATCTGCTCTGTGTAACACAGCCAATGCAATTTGACCTTGCTTTCAACATTTGAATTCAATTTTTTTTAAATCAAACGATAACAATATTTATTAGGGGCCACCAGAATTTGTGATAACCTGCAAGTCACCAACGCACGACGAGTCAGACTCGGTGTCCACGGTGTCTCCGACACAACCCTTCGCTCTTCCCTATTGTATTATCAGGAGGATGGAGGGTCTTTGTCCAACGCTCCTAATCTCACCGGACACGATTGGTGCTCTGCGACCGAAAGTGAAAGCACAAGTTTGTGCCGTGATGGAATAGGGGTGGGGCTCTTGACTATTGGGCCATACTTATTAGGCTAGGGCAGTGTGATATTATTTCTCTCCCGTTGCAACGCACGGGCATGTTTGCTAGTAATTACCGATCGGCTAAACGCACGAAAATCGCTCCTTAACGACAGCATTCCTCCCGTTGTACGATGGGTGTCTGCAACCACCTTTTTCCTTGTTCAAGTTTCCCCGTAATTCAAGGGCCTATACAGACAGCTAACTAGACAATGCATTGTATAAAATGTCTGTACTGCAGGCTAAATCTAACATGGACAGAGGCTATAGACAGGTGCCGTCTAGACTGTTGTACATGCCCTGACTTCGGTTCTTGGTCTTCTTCGGTGGCCGCTGTGTTGTGGAGTTCTTCTCTTCGATCTTTTCAGTTAGGCATGGTGCTTCTGTTCGATTTTGTTGTCTTTTTCTTTTAGTATTTTCTTTGATAAACCAGGCTCTGAGTTTACTCCAGTCTTCAGTGGATACATAATCATGTTACAGAGTACAGACTGCCCCAACCGAGCAACTACATGGAATGCCAGAAAGCTTTATTTCTTATATGAACTTGTTGATAATGTTCTCTTTTCCAGAATGTCCAAGATGGTGATACTGCTACCACAAGAAGGATCCCCACTCATGCTCCAAGAAAAAGGTGGAATCTGTCTTCAGAAATATCAAATTTCTTAAGGGTACAGAGATTGACAGTCTTCCTTTTTTGCTTTCAACAGCCAGGCCATTGTGATCGCACTCACTATATACAAAACACTAAATATACTTTTAAAGCCAGTCATATAGGCCAAGCTGTTAAAAATCCAGCCATGGCCTTCAGACTTTCAGTCAACCAGGATCCAGTAATTAATCAAGCACAGTTGGAGATAACTGGTCTAGCATGCAACCTATGTACCCCTGACGTGATCGAATTCATACTCAGCTCATTTTGCTGCGTCAGAACTCACGACACCATAGCTGATGATTCTGGGAACTTTTATAGCGCCACAATTGACACCTATAGATGCTCTGTATGGTGTACAAGTACAAAGATACGGTTAAGACTGAAACTGTTAGCACTTGCTTTACACTAGTAGAAAACAGGGCTTTGGTCCAGGCCTGAAAAGTCCATTAATCCCGGTTCACTCACGAACCGGGACCAATGGGTGCATCGGTCCCGGTTCGTGAGGCCAGGGCGACGGCCGGGCCTCGGGGGCCATTGGTCCCGGTTTGTGAGACCCCTTTGGTCCCGGTTCTGGACACGAACCGGGACCAATGGGCCTCGCTCCTGGCCCACAACCATTGGTCCCGGTTGGTGGCTGGAACCGGGACCAAATGTGCTCCTTTAGTCCTGGTTCTAGCCACCAACCGGGACTAAAGAGTGGCCTATATATACCCCCGCCCCTGCCCGCGAGCAGAGCCATCGCTCTGTTTTTTTGCCCGGCCGTGGGAGAGCTTTGTGGTGCTCTAGCTCACCTCCTATGCACATGAGGTGTTCGATGAAATGTCCGAGCCACACTTAAGCTTTCTCCTCTCGAATCTCCTTGTCGAAGCTCCATTTTCCTCAAGATTTGTCTAGGTTTGGTGGTCAATCATGTTCCGTCCCCATCCTCACCACCGTCGATCGCCCACACCGATCTCGTCGCCGGCACCACCGTGGTGAGCCTCTTGTTCTTATCTTCTTTCTAAAAGAAAAAATTTCTTACTTGTATGATTTAGATAGATACTTGTATAATTTTCTTACTTTTATTATTGTTTGTTATTATATAGTGCGATGGTTTTGGTATACTCCTCCGTCGGCCCTCGTCCTGTCTATGATTCGGATGTGGTATATATTATCTTTTATAACTATTTGGTTCATTTAGTGTTTATGACAATTATGCCGACCCACGTGACATAGATGTTTTTATCTAGGAGGTATGTGAACCGAAAATTCCAACCGACCCTATTGTCGAGAGGTTAAATTTAGTTGAAGAAGAAAACAATTACCTAAAGAAAAAATTGAAAAGAATTAAGGATTAGAAGATGAGATTGGAGTTGCATGTTGCGGATGTCGTCCATGATCATAAGATCAAGATGGATGAAATGCGCTTGAAGATTAGAAAGATTAAAAAATATGCCATTCATACTGAGGCTTGGTATCATTATGCCGTTGGATCAAATGTTACCTTAGTTGCGATTATGATCGCATTTGTTGTTGCATTGAAATATTTTACATAGTTTCAATGTATGGTTTAATTAGATGCTCTGGAGAGCTCTGTGTTGTTCAATGAGAACTAGGTATGTACTTTGGTTTTAATGTGATGATGAACTCATATTAATTTGGTCACTTCTCTATTCATGATGTTCTGTAATGGTTTTTGACACACTTAATTATATATAATGCACGCAGATGAACCGGCAATGGATGTATGGTGACAGACGCATCTACGAGTACATTAAGGGCGTGCATAATTTTCTCGAAGTGGCTGAAGCAAACAAGCAGAATGGTTTTATGTGTTGTCCATGCCCTATATGTGGGAATACGAAGTCTTGCTCTGACTCAAAAACCCTTCACACCCATCTGCTTATGAAGGGTTTCATGCCACACTATATTGTTTGGACCAAGCACGGAGAAAGAGGGGTTATGATGGAAGACAACGAAGAAGAAGAGGATGATGAATACTATGTGCCCCCTGAATACGGTGATGCTGCAACGGGGGAAGCTGAAGATCAAGAGGAACCAGACGATGTGCCTGATGATGATCTTCGCCGGGTCATTGTTGATGCAAAGAGACAATGCAAAAGTGAAAAGGAGAAGTTGAAGTTCGATCGCATGTTAGAGGATCATAAAAAAGGGTTGTACCCAAATTGCAAAGATGGCAACACAAAGCTCGGTACCACACTGGAATTGCTACAGTGGAAGGCAGAGAATGGTGTATCTGACAACGGATTTGAGAAGCTACTGAAAATGTTGAAGAAGAAGCTTCCAAAGGATAACGAATTGCCCGACAGTACGTACGGAGCAAAGAAGGTTGTATGCCCTCTAGGATTGGAGGTGCAGAAGATACAAGCATTCCCTAATGACTGCATCCTCTACCGCGGTGCGTACGAGGATTTGAACGCATGCCCGGTATGTGGTGCATTGTGGTATAAGATCAGACGAGATGACCCTGGTTATGTTGAGGGCGAGCGGCCCAGGAAGAGGGTTCCTGCCAAGGTGATGTGGTATGCTTCTATAATACCACGGTTGAAATGTCTGTCCAGAAACAAAGCGCATGCCAAGTTGATGCGATGGCACAAAGAGGACCGTAAGAAAGACGGGAAGTTGAGAGCACCCGCTGACGGATCGCAGTGGAGAAAAATCAAGAGAAAGTGGGGGGGGGGACTTTGCAGGTGACGCAAGGAACATATGGTTTGGTTTAAGCGCGGATGGCATTAATCCTTTTGGGGAGCAGAGCAGCAATCATAGCACCTGGCCCGTGACTCTATGTATCTATAACCTTCCTCCTTGGCTGTGCATGAAGCAGAAGTTCATTATGATGCCAGTTCTCATCCAAGGCCCTAAGCAACCCGGCAACGACATTGATGTGTACCTAAGGCCATTAGTTGAAGAACTTTTACAGCTGTGGAATGGAAAAGGTGTACTACGTGGGGGTGTGGGGATATGAGCAAACCAGCAGGAATTTGACCTAATGCATTGCTGTTTAACCATCAATGATTGGCTTGCTCTCAGTAACCTTTAGGACAGACAAACAAGGGATACCACGCATGCACGCACTGTTTAGATGACACCGAAAGTATATATTTGGACAAATGCAGGAAGAATGTGTACCTGGGGATCGTTCGATCTTCGACCAACCAGCATGTCGAAAGAAAGGCAAGCATTTAAAGGCAAGACAGATCACCGGAAGAAGCCGCTGTCCGTACTGGTGATCACACACTTGCTATGTCAATGATTTACAAGTAATATTTGGAAAAGGGTTCTAGCGGACTATCTGTTCCGAATGAACCTGAGGGACGCGCACCCATTAGGAAGAAGAATCTATATTTTGGGACTCCCCTTTGAAAGACTAGAGGTCCGCTCTGCAAATCGACGTGATGCACGTGACGAAGAATCTTTGCGTGAAGCTTCTAGGCTTCTGGGGTGTATGGGAAGACAAAAGATACACGAAGGCACGGAGGACCAGCAACGTGGGCACGAAAAAGACGGCATGCCTCCAAAGCAGTATGAAGGTCCTGCCAGCTACACTCTTACCAAATAAGAGAAGGATATCTTCTTTGAATGCCTGTCAATATGAAGGTCCCATCTGGCTTCTCGTCGAATATAAAGGGAATAATAAATATGGCAGAGAAAAAGTTCCAAACCTAAAGTCTCATGAATGCCGTGATTAGACGCAACATGCTTCCGGTTGCATTGAGGGTGCTTCTACCGGAAAAATGTTCGATAGCCTGTGAAGCTATGTGCATTCCTCAATGCCATCTCTCAGAAGGTGATCGATCCAGAAATCCTACCAAGGTTTATGAGTGATTTGGCGCAAGTGTCTTGCAGTTTCGAGCTGTGTGCCACCATCCTTCTTCAATATCATCACGCACGTCCTAGTTCATCTAGTCGACGAGATTGCCATTTCTGGGCCCTATATTTCTACACAATATGTTCCCTGAGAGGTTCATGGGAGTCTTAAAGAAATATGTTCGTAACGCGCTAGGCCATAGGAAGCATCTCCATGGGCCATCAAACAGGGATGTCATTGGGTTTTGTGTTGTGACTCACTTCCTGACATTAAGAAGATTGGTCTCCCTCAATCATGGGTATGAGGGGAGACTGACGGAAAAGGAAGCTAGGAGGACTCAATAACTAGTAGGGACGGGCATTCTGGTCTCAAGCACACTACACTTCTACAGAATTATACCTGGTGACCCCGTATGTCGATGAACACAAAGAATATTCTGGGACTCCACACCTGGAGCAGTGTGACGACTAGATTACATGTGAAGGAACAGGACTTTCGGCAGTTGGTTGCAAACACGTCTCATGGGTGACAAACATGGTTCTGATGAGCTGTACTCATGGGCCAGGGGACCATCTTCGACTGTATTGACTACAAAGGGTACGAGATAAATGGGAATACATTTCACACGATCGCCCAAGATCAAAAGAGCACCAACCAACAGTGGTGTCCGCTTTGATGCAGCAACCAGAGGGGAAAGGTCGACACCTATTATGGTACATAGTGGAATATGGAATCGGACTATGGACAGTTTTAAGGTCCCTTTTTCAGTGCAAATGGGTCAACTGTCAGGAGGAGGGGTACGGAGACCCACGTACGGAATGACAATAGTGGATTGAACAATCTTGGGTACACAGACGAACCATTCGTCCTAGCCCAATGATGTGGCGCAGGTTCTTATAGGAGGACATGTTACCAAAACGATAAAAAGAAAAGATAAGGAAGCAAAATACATCAGATAGACGAGCCAAAGGGCCACATAGTTCTTCAGGAAAAGAGACAATCGTGGGAGGGGAGGGCACAGACAGCAATGTCTGAAGATTATGAAAAGTTTATAGAAATTCCTCCCTTCAAAGTCAAGGGTGATCCAGGCACCTGTTAAACGATGAAGATATCCATGGTTACGCGCGCAAAAGCAAAGGACACAAGCGAAGAAAAGTGAATTATTCTCTCCACAAATAATAGATGATGCCTTGATCTAGAATAACTGCAGTCTACATGTGAAGAAAAAAAGGAACAAAATGAAATGCCTTTGTAACAGATGAGTTTTCGTATGAATCCCTGATACTTCGAAAGGTTGTTCCGTTTTACACGAAGTGCATCCAGCTTTTGCCGTAAACCCTCTCAACTTTTTATAACCTGCTAGTGTGAAAGATGATACCATTGCCAACTTTCAACCTTTTCAGAGTCATTGTAGTGCTTTCAATTTCAGGGTATTAGCTTAAAAATCATTTAAAGCATGAAAAATATCAAATAAAGTCTGAAAGGGTTGAAAATGTTGAATGATGGTGGCTTTGAATGGTTCATTTGAACACACAAAAGTCTGGAGTTCAAATAAGTTAAAAAAATGAATAACTTTTAACAAATGATTTTTCGTTGAAACCCTGATACTTCGATAGAGAATTATCCATTTTGTACACGAAGTGCATCAGTTTTGCCATAACCTCTCAACTTTTAGCACATGCTATAGTGGGTGAATGATGATACCATGCAACTTTCAACCTTTTCACAGTTCATTTGAAGTGCTTTTCAATTTCAGGGTCATTTAGCTCAAAAAAAAGTAGTAAATGCATGAAAAAAACCAAATGAAGTCAGAAAGGAGTGTTGAAAATGATGATGTGGCTTGAATGGTGCATTGTAACACGCAAAAGTCTGGAGTTCAAATAAGTTCAAAAAAAATGAAATCCCTTGTAACAGATGAGTTTTACGTCGAAACCCTCATACTTCGAAAAAGAGTTGTCCATTTGTACACGAAGTGCATCCAGTTTTTGTCGTAACCTCTTAACTTTTTAGCACAAGCTATGTGGGGAAATGATAACCAATTACCAACTTCAACCTTTTTCACGGTTCATTGAAGTGCTTTTTCAATTTCAGGGTCATTTAGCTCAAAGAATGAACTAATAGCAAAAAGAATGAACCAGAAAACTTTTATGAAACTCTAATAGCAAAAGGAAACAACTAAAAAATCAATTAAAATATTTGTATGATCAACTAAAACAAAACCTTAATATTCTTCAATAGCAAAAAAATAAACTAAAAAGCTTTTATAAAAACTCTAATAGCAAAAGGAATCAACTAAAAACATTTATAAACTTCTAGTATTTTAGAAAATAAAATTTATAAACAATTTATGCAACTAAAATATCAAAGTATTTTTGTTCAAAACATTAATAGCAAAAACAGATTATCATAAAGAATTTTTTTTAGAAACTTTAATAGCAAAAAGATATCATAAAGTTTTTTTGTTAGAAACTAAAATAACAAAATCTGTTTTTGAATATAATGATAAAACACAGTAATATAAAATAGCAGGAAAAAGAATCACTTCAAAAATCTATTTTTATAGTAAAGTTATTCACAAACTAGTGATTCAACAAAATTTCAGAATTCAAATTTATAAAATATCAAATTGAAAACATGGCACTAACAGAAAGTTTATAATTTTGTGAGACCTAACAGCAAAAAGAATATTAAAAAATAAAGCAAAAAAACAAAGGAAAATAAATAATGCCAAAAAACAAAACAAAAAAAATGGAAAAAAATAAAAAATAGCCGCCTATAGCCCACACGGCCGGAATACGACTAAGAAACCCAAACCCGCCAGGTGGGGCCAGGATTCAGGCCCGTAGAAGGCCCAGTAGGCCCAGGCGAGAGAGACACGTTTAGGCCAGTAGGCCTGCAATAGAGAGGAGTTCGAAAGGGGAGGCACAACCGCGCTTATAAACTGGTGCCGAAGCTCCTCAGCTAGCGAGATGGGACTAAAACATCCAACCGCGAGGCTGTGCCAGGCACAGGCATTGGCGCGGTTGGTGGCACGAACAGGACCAATGCCCACCTTTGGTACCGGTGTCGTGGCACCAACCGTGACCAAAGGTCTCTGCTTCCCGCCCTTTGGGCAGACGAAAAGAGGACCTTTGGTCCCGGTTGGTGCCACGAATCGGGACCAATGCTTTCTAAATAAGCAGCACTTGTGAAAAATTCCATCAGTTCTTAGATCCTGCACTCTCTCCCCCGACCGCGCGACCGAAAAAAACCCGACGCGCCAGGTGCAGGACCGCGTCGTCCTCCCCAAGCCTGCCGTCCTCGTCGCCGGCATCCCCGAGGACCCCGTCCCCGTCCCCGTTGCTCCCCGATACGCCGCCGTCCTCGTCCCCATCGCCGCGTGCCGCCCAAGCCCGCCGTCCTCGTCCGTCGCCGGATGCTGCGAGCCCGCCGTCCTCGTCGCCGGCCTCTAGCCACGTCGTCCCCCCCCCCCAGTGAGCCCCCCCTTCCCATGGTCCCCTCCTCCCCATTTCGCCGTGCCCCGAGGCGGCCTGCTCTGCCACTGCTCCATGGTCGCCGCGGGGCCCCGACGCATTGAAGAGCAGCCAGCAATGCCATGAAGGAGAGGAGAAGAGAGGTGGACAGTTGAAAGCAGCAAGCAACAGCAGCCCCCGCCATTTTCTGAATTTTCTAAATTTTGTTTACAATGCACTGAACAGTTGCATCATAAGGTGTTGATGAAATGCTAGATGGCTTTGGGCATGTTTTGAAAATTTCTGAATTTTGTTGGATGAGAGGTAACTGATGCAGACAAGGTGATGGAAATTTCAAGAATTTTGGAGTGGTTTAGAAAGGTTTTAGGCTAGTAATTTTGATCTAGTTCAAATTCATTTGAACGAAATTTGAAAAAATTGAACTATGGATCAGAAGGTTTTTGGTTGAATGGCGTGTGGGTGGTACGGTCATGAAGTTGGTAGAAATTTTTTGAGAATTTTTTAGCAGAAAAATAGGGGTGTAGTTCCATACACAGATTGACCAAATTTTTTAGATTTTTATACATGTTTTTAGAGTATTTTTAGATGTTATATATGAAAACTTGGTCTATTTTTTCTGTATATGATATATGAAAACTTGTAAATTTTTTTTGTATAGATGTGATGATGATGATATGATGGTATGAAACTGTGTCAATGTTTTGTACAGATGATGACTGATGATGATATTGATATATAAAACTGATCAATTTTTTCTTTTGTAATTTGTGCGATGAGTATATGATGATATAGAAACCTTTGATGATATGATGATATTAATGCTTATATACTTTAGTTTTGAATTTGTGATTTTATTGAGTAGGAATTTTTGATGTTTTGATTGTATATATGTATGTTTGATGTTTGAATGTATAAAAACGTTTGTCATTTGAAAAAGTTTTGAATGTTGCAGATTCACGATGGCACATTTGATCAATGTAACTAGATGCAATAGTTTTTGATCATTATGTCAAAGTAGGGAGCATATGTCAAAGTTTGATTCATACTGGGCAAAGTTTGAATTTGACATATGCAACATTTTGATCATATATCAAAGTTTGATCATATGTCAAAGTTTGAATTTTAAACATATGCAAACATTGATAATATGTCAAAGTTTGAATTTGGACATATGACAACATTTAAAAGGGATTAATGCAGAAGCCCCCAGTAATAGAGATTATCAAGATGCCCCCAGTAGGAGTGCATAATTAAGTTGTCCATAGTTTTCCTGAGATCATCTACACTTCTATATGTGCACTTTCTCTTGTGTCAAAGTAATTGAAGAAATCCATGGTTTCATCATTAGCCGAAGTAACAAGGCCACATCTGGATGAAGCTCTCAAAAGTTAATTTGGAACGGGAGGTCCTGATATGATAATTCGCTTTTTGGGTACGAAGTTCGCAAAGCCTTCCAAATTCGCGATATTCGGAGGTCTTGCTGAACTTAGTACCAAAAAGCCAAATTATCTATCCGGACTCCGGTCCAAAACAAATTTGGAGAGCTTCGTACCATCATGCGCCGGTTATTCCGCTAATGTCGAAAGCATGGTTTTCTTGAACCTTTTCCACTAGACATCCGTGACATATAGAAGGGTAGATGAGCCACAGAAAAATAGGGACCATTTCTGCACTCAGAATGGAGCATTTTGTTAAATCCCTTAAAGGTTCAGAGAATCCCTGTTGACATTCATGAGAGAGGCGGGGTCCGGACGTCGGATAATCATGAGAGAGGCGGGTCCGGTCTGGTCGAATCAACCCACTCTCGCTGCGACCAAACCCTAGCAGCGTCGAGGCCACCCCAAACCCTCAGAAGCGTGGTCGGAGGCACCTCAACCCCTAGAAGCGTCAAGGCCACCCAACATTTACCAAGTTAAAAGAGCGTTGTCGAGGCCACCCCAAATGCTAAAGAGTTGTCGAGGCACCCGGCCCCAAAACCTAGTTAGAATGTTGTCGAGGCATCCCAAAACCGTAGATAGAAAGATCGAGGCCACTAATAGGGGGATTCCTTGTTGTGATAGCTAGTAGGTCTATGGTGGGCCACTAATAATTATCTCCATTATTGTAGATTAATGGCCATGTGAAATATTTGCAGAGAAGGAAACTATGGATCAAGAGACTTACAACAAGAAGAGTTGGGGGGACATATTAATCCGCCGACGGGACGTGATGTCTTGTGTTTCTCAACGACACGATGGTATGGAAGGAGATGATGACGCTCCGGGATCGAAACAATGGAGGAGGAAGTGTTGGGGGAAACGTTAGTAGTTTCAAAAAAAATCCTACTATCACACAAGATCTATCTAGGAGAGGCATCGAAACAAGACGGGAGAGGGTGTCAAAGTACCCTCGTAGACGAAAAGCGGAAGCGTTAGTAACTGCGGTTGATGTAGTCGAACTTCTTCTGATCCAACCGATACAAGTACCGAACGTATATAAGGCACCTTCCGCGTTCAGCACCACGTTCAGCTCGATGACGTTACCCTGGGCCTTGATCCGGTGAGGACGAGGAGAGCCTCAGACGATGGCGTGGTGACGCCCGCTGTGATTGATGGTTTACGGCGCAGGGTTAGCATAAGCATACGACGATATGATCGAGGTGTGTAAATGTGGAGGGGGGCACCGCACACAAGCTAAAAGATTCAACTGTGTGTCTTGGGGCGTGCCCCCTCCCAGTATAGAAAGGCAAGGGAGGGAGGGGGAGGAGTCGGCCGGCCCTAGGGGGGGCGCCCAAGGAGGGGAGTGCCTATAGGACTCCAAGTCCTCCTAGTAGGATCCACCAAGAGGGAAGGCGAGGAGAAGAAGAAGGAGAGGAGAGGAGGAGGGGAAAGAGGGCCGCACCCCCCTCCCCTAGTCCTCCTATTCGGACACACCTGGGGGGGGTGGCTGCGGGCCAACTCCTGGCATGTGCCCTGTATCTGCACCTCAGGCCCACTAAGGCCATACTTCCCCGGGGGGGGGTCCGGGAAACCCACGCCGGCCTTCCGTTTTTACACCGAAACCATCGAACACTTCCCAGCCCTCCCCGTTCCGAATAACATGGTCCAATATATCAATCTTATGTTCCGACATTCGAGACTCTGTGTCAATGTAAGTGATCTCATCCCGGGACCCCGAACAACTTCGGCATCAAATCACATAAACTAAAATAAATCGTGAATCGAACGTTGTTAAGATTGCGGACCCTACGGGTTCGAGAACTATGTGTAGAATGACGAGACACATCTCACCGGTCAATAACAAGAGAGGAAAACGAGCTCAATTTGGCTAACATATTCTACGACGACCTTTATCGGTTTCATCAAACCGCGTAACATTTAAATACGTGATTCCCTTTGTAATCTGTTATATGTATTGCCCGAGATGCGACGTACGGGTGGATCATCTACCTAGATTCAACTCGTTACCGGCAACAATGCTCTTTACTCGTTCAATAGGCATCATCCCGTAAAATAACTCATTAGTCACATGCTTGCAGGCTGTTCAGAGATGGCAACCGAGAGGGCCTAGGAGAGACCTTCCGATATCGGAGGGACAAATCTAACTCGATCTATTGCCCAAACCCAACAAACACCTCGGATGACACCTGTAGAGCATCCTATAATCACCAATTACGTGTGACGTTTGATAGCCACAAGGTCTACCTACGGAGTAGCGAGGGTCAATAATTCATAGGTTCAGAGGAATGTGTACGAAGTCATGAAGAAAGATTTAGAAATAAAAATTGACGATCGAATGTAAAGGCTAACGGATGGGTCTTGACCCTCACATCATTCTCGAATGATGTGACCCCTTCATCAAATGACAACACAGTCTGATGGCAGGAAACTAACCAGCTTTTGATTTAACGAGCTAGTCCAAGTAGAGGCAGACTAGGGACACTGTGTTTCTTTGTAGTAACAAATGGTATTAAGTTTCGGTTAATACAATTATAGCATGAATTAATAAAAATTTATCATGATAAAGGAAATAAATAAAAACTTATATTGCTATAGGCATATTTCCTTCAGTCTCCCACGGCACCGAGAGTATCATGAAATCTAGATAATTGTAATGATCTAAACCATGGAGTCTGGTGCTGATCAGGTTTGCTCGTGGAAAAGGCAGTTACGTGTCTGCACAACATTCAGATCCGTAGGATTTTGCAAAGCTAGGTCTCCTCCTGACTTGATAGAGCGATGGAGTGTGAAGCGGTCCTTGATGTGTTTGATGTTCTTTTGGGAATCGGATCCTTCGCGTAAGGCAATTGCTCCAGTATTCACAAAAGATTTATTTGGACCCGAATGCATAGGGATTACATCTAGGAGGGATATGAACTCCTCATCCAGTCTCTCATTGCCTGCTCAGAAGCGCTATGTACTACGTTCACAGTAGATCCGCAAGACGATTGCTTGGAACTGCACCAACTACAGCTCCACCATTCAAATAACTATGTTTCCGGTTGTGACTATAGGTCATCAGAACAGTGCAAAGTAGCATAGACGTAACCATAGCTGAGCTCTTTGAATCCCTCC
>JAAAXO010000387.1:0-14079 GCA_011799875.1 Thinopyrum elongatum
CTTGTACAGAATTTTCAGTGACCCAATTTGAAATTGAGTAGTAGATCTGTCAAAATGCTTCTGTAGTTCAGGATCCATGCAAGTTAACATGAGGCACTAGACTGAATCATAGTCATCACTACGAGCAGCATAAGCAACAACTTCTTTCGGTGGTGCATCCTTTGCTGGAGCATCACCCTGGGGTTGATCCAACGCATACTCCTTAGCACTCCTGAGGAAAAATCTCATGTTCCGGATCCTATCTGCATAGTTTCCACCATTAACAACCAACTTTTCTTACTCCAACATAGGGGCTAAGTTGAACATATTGCGAGCCATTGATCTACAACGATAGACACAAAAATCATTTAGACATTTATTCATAATTAATGTTGCACTAGTGTTTAAACAAATCTTCTATATCTAAATAGCTAGCCCCCACTAACTATTTCTCTCAACATGCAAGCATGCCACATCATCACACAGCATGCATGACAAAAGTCCCACCTCCACTACCATATGCCTCTCAACATGCAAGCATGTCACTTCATCATGACATGCATGAAAAAAGTCTCATCTCAACATGCAAACATACATGAGAATTTTTATTCTATTATGCTATATATATATATATTTAATAAAAAAATTGCAACTATATAGTAATCAAACATATTAAATTCTTTGTAGTTTTAGTTTTAGATTTTTATATTATTACTTCAAATATTCATGTTTCATACAACAGATCCCATTGAAATATGTTGCAATACATTCCTGCAACAACGTGTAGGGTATCATCTAGTTTTATATAAAGTGCTCTCCAAGTCAAATTAATATCTCTCATAATTGAAACTGAGTGATTTAGGTTCCTGATCTCATTCACACCCATGGATGGTAGCATCTCATATGACGTGAATTTTAACCGGTAGTTAATCTTTTGCCGATCATATCACCATATGACTCTTGTTCATCTTTTGATGCTTTGCGCTCCGAACTCAGAATTTTTTCTGCCAGGACTTCAAGAAAACCGAGTGTTTTCTGCTGTGAGGTCTTACCTCACCCGCCTTGCACTTCAGTTCCCGTTTGTACTCATGGTAGCATGTAGTACTCCGAAAGGCCGCATGTTATAGACGGTGGCAACACTAGGAAGAGCACCTTTTAACTTGATATTTACTGTGAGAGATCACCCTAATAATTGACTATTGCACAATCAAAGGGTGCAAACAACAAAGGGACAAACATCTCAAGCAATTCATAAAAGTATGATATGGTATAGCCATGGGGGCCGGGAATCATTCATGACCATCTTCAGTCTTGAGCTGAAGCGTTGTGATGGCCAATATTACGTTATCGTGTCAACCGTTTCAAAAACGCTGCCGTGGCGGCAATTTCAGAAAATGTTGTCGTGGCAAAAAATTCAAAATTCCGCCGTGGCATGCAATTATAGCTCCTCGTCCCACGCCTAGGACACCTTCTCCACGTCGGGTTCCTATGTGTACGCTTGCCATTGGCACCTGTAACATATAGGATATCTCTATGATATTTACATTAACGTGGCAATCTCGTGGCTCCAGCCATCGTCACATGTAACCTGTAGGTTATCTCTATCAGTAAGTAGTGACTATGATACAGACCAGACAGCCTTTCGGCTCTACGAAACTCTTTTCGTGGGAGGGAGAGAGAAGCCAGATCATTGCAATGGCACTTGTATGTGAGAAGGGATGAAGGATTGAGCAGCCCCCCCTCCCCTTATATAGGAAAACCGAGGGGTAGGATGGGCATTCAAGAAATACCAAAATACCCTGAAGGAAACTCTTCCAAGGGCTATGAGAGAAACCAAAGGACATGTGGAACTCCAAGGAGGAGCTCCACATGTGGCCGGCCACCCCCTAGGGGTCCCCCCAAGGGGGCCTCATCCATCCACATCACCTTCTAGAAGCTTTAGCAAAAAGCCCAAAAGGTGGCTTTCCAAAAATTCCAAAAGCACTTTCACTATTCACGACGATATTTTTGAGCGTCCGTTCGAACTGAAAATATTTATGTGGGCTTAGAACATTTTCAGTACCCACTAAAATAATTTTCTACGCTTTTTGGAACAATTCCAGTTTAGTGATTTCATCTGCGAAAAGCATCTGAAGCGGTTCCGGCAGCTCCGGAACATTTCGGTTTTTTTCTTCCAGAAAATTCCCAGAAGTTTCCAGAATGATTCTGGCATCCTCCAGAATTATCAGGCATGTGCCGAAACCATTTTGACTTAATGGTATCCCCTGAAACAACTTTTCAGTTCACCGGAACTCTCCGGGGACCTCTCTCTGCGGAACTTTTCCGCTGTCGAAACTTTTCGGTGTCCGAAACTTTTTCGGTGATTTCTCTCAGACTCCCTGTCTAGTATTCAGCAGATAGATGACCCTTAAGCGTGTGACCCTATAGGTTCGGTGAAGTATAGACATGACACGGAACCCCTTCCGATCAATGATCAACATCGGAGCGGGACACCCATATTGACCACCATACCCACACGAATGAATATTCGAGTAACCTCCAGTTGCCACGTGCTATTCCTGTTGCTTCGCGATATGTTACAAATACCCGAGGCGAGACATGTTGGCATTCCCGTGGATCAACAACTTGTCCACTATGCTAGTTACCTCGTTACCGGTATTGTTCTCTTTTCTCGTTACCGTGATCAAATCACAAAGTGTCTGGCCAGACGATGATGGATACCTTAACACCGAGAGGGCCCAGGATATCTCTCCATCGTCGGAGGAGCAAATCCCAATCTTGAGCTATCAAGTTACTTAACATACTTTCCATGAACCCGTAAGCCGTCGTAATAGCCATGCAGTTACGGATGATGTTTAGCAAACCCCAAAGTCATGAATCAAGCATGAAGAAACTCGATACTCTCATGGTCTGAGGAATCATGCAAACGTTAACCATCTCTGTGTTATCAACCATTAACTTGTGACGAATGAATCTATAGCTTAACATCAATCGGGTCGATTCAAACACAATGTTCTTCTAACATTGTGCCCTCAAAGCTGCTGGCATAGACATGCCCAAATTGGGAAAACATAATCATCATGCAACACTTGAGCTAGTCTTAGAGGCATGACTAGGAATACTTTTTACCGTTTATTATTCCACACGTGCACATGGGTTTTTCCCCAGAGCCTTTATGGATATATGGGCTCGGGAACCACAGCAGTTATAGCATGGAACATAAACATAATTATGAGCAAGGAGATAAATAATAACATTTATTATTGCCTCTAGGGCATATCTCCTACAAGTACCACGTGGTAATAGCGATCAACTCCCTTCGTTCTGGGAACCCAACATAGACAGTTCTTGATCAGACATAAGAAGTAACCACTTGAAGAATTGCCTCTCCTGCACGGTCCACCACGCTAGCTTTTTTAATCACTTCATGCAGCCCCAAGTTTTCACACTTTTCTTGCCTTCTGACATAAAAACAACACATGTTTTGTATCCTCTGGCCCATTCGAACATGCTGGAAAACTGGCGAAGTTTTTATGTGTCTATTAGCCAGAGTATCACGACACGGAAGAGTCCCATGAAACGTACGCTAGATAAAAAAATTAACCTTCCCCAGACAAGCTAATTTCCAAATCTTGCCCCATATAGGATTGACCTTACTTCTACCCATGTCATTTGTGTAATCCAGGTTTCCGCCCGTGGTGTTTATCAATTCCTCCATATAAGCTGATCGTACTGTGAGCAGACCATTTTCAGTATAGCTCCAAGCAATGAAATCTTCATATATGCATAGGGAGAGGGATTTCCAGGACTCTTTGAGCATCGATAGGCCACAGTGTTTGTCTCACCAAATCCTCATCCCAGAAATTTGTTACTGGATCAATAAGGTCAGTCACTTTCGTCAATAGATTCCCCCTTCTAGGTGTAATAATTCTCCTATTCGACAATTCGGGATCCAGGCATCTCTCATATATCAATATTTTCTCCAGTTCCAACCCTCCATAATAACTATTTCTGAGAGATTCTACTCCGGCCATATGCTTCGCCAAGTAAAGGAAACACCCTTTTTAAGCTTCCGCTCATCAAATCGCCCCCCGAAAAGTAATTGGCTCTAAAATGGTGGCACATAACGATTCAGGATTTATCACAACATGTATGATCTGAGTACATGTGTACTCTCGTAACTGCCATCAGGAACCGCTCCAAGGCGATTCTGAGGCGATTTTTAGCTGCCTCTCTCTCCGCCGTCGTTGCTGAGGGTCCTCGTCCCTCCTGTCCGCCGCTCCGGTGGTGGGATTGTACGGGGACCCCAGTGATTCTCTCCGCAAGGACATAGGGTAGGCTAGTTTCTTTCAGAGGCGTTGCATCAATGGAGGGGCTGACGCCGCGTTTGAATAATTTGCCTACGTTTTTCCTCCATTCGGTGATGCTTTGACCAACGGTGCCAGGGAGCAGATGGCTTGGTGTTCTTGCCGATCTTCGGATCCGGTGAGATTTGTGTCTAGTGGTCGGCGCTTGGCACTCTTCTGGGTGGCATTGGCATCGGCTGTTGTAGTTGTGTTTGGTGTCTTGCAGTGGGATACGTGGATGGCGGCAGACGGCGACGTTCACATTCTTCAACCGTGTTGGATGAAGTTGGTGGCGCCGGGATCTAATGGACACGGGAAGAAACCCCGGCCAACGTGCCACAAAGCCTCGGTCTCGTCGCTTGCGGCGGTCCGGTTCATCGGCTCGAAAGCATCCTTATATGCGAAGGTGCTCCCTCAGATCTTGGTATGCTGGATGTTCTCCTTTTTCTCCGGCGTTGCCTTGGTGATGGTGGAGGACAATGGTGGGGCAACGATTCAGAGAGGCACAAGGTTCTCCACTGTGAAATTCTAGTTTCACTGGTAGGAGGATCTTTAGTGCAAAAATGTAAGACACCATGTATGTCTCATGTGGTAACCGATATGTACTCTCTGAATAAGGTTGTCTACTAATGGATAATGTGGTTATTAAAAAAAACATATGATGATCTATATCAAGTTTTGCATTAGACTACTACTCCATCCAGTTTTAAATTATTGATGCCGGTTAGTGCAATTTATACTAAACCGGCGTCAACAATTTAAAAACCTAAGGGAGTAAGTATTGTTAAGAGTCGAATTCTCATTCTCCGGCAATGGTAGCTTCAAACCAGTTCCATTTTTTTTAAATGAGCTCTAAATGTTAGTCGAAAGTTTGTACTAGTTATTTGGACTTTCTATGGTCTCATTTGAAGTTTATTTGCAAGTTGAATTCTATTATTATCTTAAATTCGTATAATTGGGTTCTCGGAAGGGCCAAGAGACTAATCGAGGAGAACAAAGCTTCAGGTTCACACCAACAAACGTACTTGAATCCTAATACACATTATGTTATGGGGCCTCCTTAGCCCGACCACTAGAGTGGGGAAAGGGCAACGGCAATGGTGGTGGTGCAGTAGCAACACGCTCACCCCAGTACCATGTGGGTCTCAAGGACGAAAACGGATCCACCAACATGAATGATCGGCTGAAACAAGAAGTCACGTCATGGACGGCATGGCACTCGGCGTCCAGATTCGGGATGGACCCTTCAACACCTATTGGTCAAGTAGCTCGCTATTCACGGTCCCCTCATTCACGAGCTTGGGTCATTTCATGGTGTCACAGGACACCAATCAAGTCAATAATCTCAAGAGAAAGTATTGCTTGTGGATGCTTATTGTGTGATGACACCGTCTATGCAATGGAGGTAACACCATCGGTGGTTTGGTCTGGGTCCGCTACTGTCGCCGGCCGTGGACCTCCACGAGCGGCTCTGCACGGTCCTCTGCATTAGTGTGGCCTCGTGGGTGGTGGCCACGGCTCCTCCAACGTTGTCTCCCGGGCGCAGTTCGTGGGCTTGATGGTCTGACCTGTAGCGCGTACTCCACCTTCTGTTAATATTCTTGTCTACCACTAAAAATTGTTAATATTCTTTCTTTTTCCTTATTCTTTTTGAAGCCTGTAATTCAACACCTGCTAATGGGCGCAATGATATCCGAGGTATCGCTTGAATATATCTAAGGCAGGCAGAGTGCAGATCAAGGTTGGTGGCGCAGTTAGCTAGCGCGTAGGTCCCATAGCTTTTTGAGATATCCTGAGGTCGAGAGATCGAGCTCCCTCTCCCCAAACGATGATAAAAAAATTGCTCATGACACTTTGACACATGGGTCGCCACATTCACAAGATGATCTATGGTCACTGTTCTGAGCTCTCATTCTTTTGTTACTTTGAGTGGGAATCCAGAGAGAAACATGGATCGTGCTGGGCCTGCGTTGGCATCACCAATGCCGAGCCGCCGTTCCTGCGGCAACCACATGCCGGCTATGATGACTTCATCGTCCGCGCACCCCACTGTCAGGTAGGGAAGCTTGTGCCTCGTCGTCCTAGCATCTCTCTCCGTGCCTTGCTTGCCATTCAGTTTCGTCAGTCAGTCCTCTGCTTCTCTTCTCACCATTTGGAGTAAATGCAAACTCTGATTTGGTAGACATCTGCATTGCCATGGATGTTCTCCGTGGACATCTCGAGCGAACTGGGAAAACTTGGCAGGGCAGAGCTCTCTGACCTGGGTTTCATGGAATCCCCAAGACCTCAAAGCAATCCAAATAGAGAAAACTAATACATGTTAAAATTAAACTCACAACCAACCGTACCCATGCAGGAAAACATAGCAACAATGATGTTAAACATCTTTGCCATTTAAAATTATGCTCAAGCTCAAACTAGAATTAAATTAAGTTTAGGCCTCTACAGAGCTTTTGGGAGAATCCGCAGAATGAAGTTGAGGCCTCCATAAAAGTAACATACATGAATATGGTTCCATGATTCCTATGAAATCATGGCCCCTCTGCAAAATTCAAATGGAGCCACAAAACTTTCGTTTGCATTGCACCATCGTTCCTATGCAACCAATGTGTTCCCTGTACCAATACAATACGGCAGTATGCATTACTTGTAATAGAGTTGATGGTGACTGAAAATCGGATCGACTCCGGGTACGTGGTAATGTCGAATATTCCGGAGCATGTCTTACTAGAAGTGAGTCGTATCTAGGCTGATATGGATGAAATTTAAAGGAGGTAAAGTACCGGACATACACTAAATTCTGCAGGGCAGGTGCAGCTTCAAGGATAAACAGGTCCAGCTCAGATCACACTTAGGGAAGATAAACAAAAGGTCCACATCCGTCAGGGTGCTGAAGATAGCAGTGAGCTGCTGTGGATGTTCATGCTTAATCCAAATCTGCAGCAAGAAGAGGAACACAAGTAAGAGACGAAATTGTTAAAGAAGAAACATATACTACAATATTTAGAGGCATACGAAAACTCAGCAGCACGTCGAAATTAACTCCAATTAGATAGGTTCCTGGTACTCGTTGATAGGCACTCGCTCTGTGCGAATGGCACCTGAGAGGCCTTGTCATGAGAAAATGAGGAACAACATCGCGAAGCTCTGGAAGGTAGTTGAACCGCATCGGAGGGTTCTCGAAGCGCCAAGTTAGACAACCACACTTTTGTAAGTTTGGGGACAAGATGAGCTCTATCCGCGTGCACCTAAAGCAGAAGAATTGGAGCCCCTAGAAGCCCAGGTGCGGAGAATCAATCTAAGCTCGGAGTGCGGATCAACCAGTCTACAGAATCTCAGGTTGAGGTGCATGAGCTTATCGCAAAGCCTAATGGGTCGGTGACCGAGAATGGACAAACGCAAGGTCTCGCGAGTGTGAAGCATGTGAGCCACCGGTAGGCAACTGGGGAGGCATGGGAGACGAACATGAACTGCTGCCATCTCAGCGCACGGCCGGTCAGTGTTGTCAAGAAACACATGAACCGTATGCGAGCATATCTGAATTGAAGCCATTCAGTCTACATGGGTGAACAACGTCCTCGACGGCCCGCCTATGGAGGTCAGGTGAGCGTCCGACTAGGGAAGAAGCGGAGCACGAGGGTCTTGATGGCGCACTTGCACTCGCCGGGAGGAGATGCGCATACAGTAATATGCACATCACGCCCGTGAAAGCCTCCATAATCCCTACGGCGTGGTGCCGCCGAAGTGTTTGACGACATCGAGTTCTAGGCGCGAGAGCCGGTGAGGGAACTTGAGCGCGCACTGCGTCGCGTAGGTCGAGGCGCTCGAGGATTCCTGGAAGGAGATCGTCCGGGAGCGGCTGATTCCGTCCTGCCTGGGTCGATGTGAGCTGTGCTGCGGCGGATGGATTTGTATGTGGTTGAAACCTGTGCTAGAAGTAGGATCAATCACTTGTATGGGCCCCCGAGGCGGAGGGGCGGTGTTAGATCCCAGCTAGGATCGGAGATACAGAACAGAGGGATGACACAAAATTGGAACTGAATTTAACTCCAATCACGGAGACCCAGGCTATGAATTTGGGATTTCTATAGTACCACGCCTACCAGCTAGATAGCTAGGGTGTGATAGTTGGGGATACAATAATTGAATGGTTCACAACGATGCGCACGCAACCGCCTTTGCCCACCACCGAGCTGGAAAGCGAGGTGAAAAGAAAGGTAAAAAGGACAGCGGAAGTAGCTGAAGAAGTAAAGTGCTTGGCGATGGATTGACCGTCCCTCGCGAGCCTCACTCTCAGCCGTCGGATCTTCATAACTGTGGCTGAACCGGCACGCTGCGGATACTGAATTTAACGACAGTGTCGAACAGAGGATTCAGTTGTGACGACACTTCCCCTGTAGAGCTACTTGTCCTCAAGTGTGATTGTATGGAAACCAGCTTTTGATGGTGCTTGAGAAAATGCTGGAAGGACGTGCTTTAGAGTTGGGTATCCTCCCAAGTTGCTTCGTCGGGCTTGATTTTTCCTATTCAATACACTGAGTACAAGGACGCCGTTTCGCGGCAGGGATGATCGTCCCAATCGTATCATAATTTTTATGGTTTCATACTAAGTATGCTACAACTTTCACATACTTTTGGTAACATTTTATATTATTTTTGGGAATAAAATATTGATCCAGTGCCCAGTGTCAATTCCTGTTTATTGCATGTTCTTTGTTTCACAGAAAAAACTCATATCAAACAAAGTCCAAACGCGATAAAAATTTACAAGATTTATTTGGAATATATGTGTTTTTTTGGGAAAAAGAATCAACACGAGGACGATTGCCTGAGAGGGCCAAGTCAGAGGCGGGCACCCCTACCCTAGGCGCGCCCATATGGCTTGTGGACACCTCGTTTGTTCGGTTTGGGGTGTCCTTTTGCCGGCAACGGAAGCTAATTCCGGATAAAAAATCCGCTCTTCACAAATTTGCCAATCAGAGTTTAGCGGATCTCTAGGAATTTAAGAAACATTGTTTGGCAGAAAAAAATAGGAACGTGAAACAGAGAGAATGAGAGTGGGAGATCCCAATCTCGAAGGGGCTCCCCCCGGGAGCCATCGGCGGCTATGGGATAAGAGGGGATAATCTCTCCCACGACGGGGGGAGGCCAAGGAAGAAGAAGAAGGCAGGGGGGTCTCTTCCCCTCTGCTCCCTTGGTGGCGCAGCATTTACTGGGGCGCGACAGCGACCCGTCAGGTGGAACCACCAAGACGGCAATTACACCAAAACTTCCACGCCGTGGCACACCAACTCTCTCGCCTCTACACCCTGCTATGCATGGTGATGTTGTAAGATCTTCTTCTACCCGCTGTATATCTCTACTTTAAACATGGTGCTTAATGCTAAGACAGTAGTTATTAGTCCTCAGATTCCGCCAGGTCATGAGGCACAGTCGTATATGATGACTAATGTAGGAGTAGATTTGTTTTGTCCGGATATGGGTTGATCGAATGATCGTGTGATTTGTTTGATTTGTATGTTATTTATTTTGGTGTTTGTCACTAGTGGTGCCACACATGTCGCGCAAGCGTGTGGGACACTTACCGTTTTGTCATGTGTTTGACAAATACTTTCATATTTCGCATTATATTGGGTAGAGTGAGTGACGGAACACAAACCCGAGCATAGGGGCGTTGTTGCCGTTCCATATGGGAGTAAATAGGACTTATACTTGTGCTATGTGAGTTTTAATTCCTGATCTTTGGTATTGCGGATGCTTGTAGAGATCCAATATAAGGGCATATGATCCAAGTACAGAAAGTATGTTCGCTCTGCTTCTCCCTCATATAAAAAGTACAATAATGATTATCGGTATAGTTATCCATTGCCTGGGAAAAAAATCTCTTGTGTTACAAAAGCTTCACTAAACAACTAACTGTTGCTATCTTCGAATTATCAGAGTTTTATTTCTAGCTAAGTACTTCTATTTTATTCTTGAAAACTTATTCTTACACCTACAAAGTAGTTTATTCTTATTATCGATAAAGCGAACGTTACTGTGCGTAGACTTGTATCAGGTGGTCGAGAGAACTTGAGGGAATCGTAATTCTACCTTTAGTCCTTGTGGGTTGACACTCGATTATCACAGAAAGGCTACGATGATTTGACCCCCTAGACAGTGGGTTATCAAGGACCTTTTCTGGCCGCGTTGCTGGGAGCATAGTGTGGGTTGAATATTCCCGTGTGGCTTGTGTGCTTTATCATTAAGTAGTTTTTATTTTCTGTTCATAAGTTGTTCTCTATATTTAGTTATGGAGATGGACACGAAATACCAAAATATTAGTTGTACTTGTACTCATGGTGATGGGAAACCTCCTAAAACCTCGATCTGATTATGTGGAAACCATGACATTACTACTTTGTCATCCTGATAAATCCCAATTCAACTAGATAATGGGAGATACTGAGGATCACCAGGGAATACGTTAGTGATTATCGCTGTCTTACAAAGGGATACTTATGGGATCAAATAAAATGTTGTATTTGTATTGGCGTGGAATATTGTGTTCTATTATTATTTACACTTGTTGCTCTAAGATGAGGCTCACCCAAACTTCCATTTAATTGAATTTAATGATAATGAAATACCTTGGCTTCTGATAGCTAATGGTATATATGCTTACTATGATGTGCGACAATAGACGAATTTGTTACATTTAAGGGTGTTTATGAAACTTGAATCTTGATGGAAAGTAGGAAGATTGGAGATGCCTCTTTACGGATACTAAAAATTATGTTATTATTAATAGTTCTATGAGAATTAAAATACAATGCGAGATTGAGAATTTATGAGAAAGTCTCCGCTGTCCAAGAAGAGACTTTAAATTGGCAGGAATCTATGAAAGAATAAATTGTGGAAATTGTGAGCGGGGGGGGGGGGGTCATTAGATGAAAAAGATGAGGAGGAGAGTGAAGAACAAAAGGAGGGGAAGAGCGGATTAGCTACCAGTGCCCACCTTTATGAGAGAACTCTTCAACTCATATATTGTTTAATTTTCCTTCGTGCCGTACAGAAGAATGATGGATGATAATACTATGATCCCGGGATTCGGTTGAAATCCTTATGATAAAATTTGACACTTGCTATGCTCGTGGCCATGATGCAAATATGAATTATGCTTCTGAAAATTTGGAAAATTGCTATAGTTTCCTTATGTTCAAAATAAAAAATGTTGCTATTGCACCCCACAAATGATGTCCTATTCTCTTTAGATTGTCCCAACTACAATAATCGAAGAAGTTTGTGCATATTAAAGATGATATTGAGGGGTTTCCGTTTTCCGTTGCCAATGATGAATTTTAATGGATAAATATGCTTGTGCTTGCTGCTCCTACTAGCAATTATTATGAGAGAGGAACGACATCTCCTCCTTCTTATGTTTGTCCAATACAATAAAATTGCAAGAAATGTTTATACTATGCATGGGCCGTTACCGCGATGTGCATGAAATGTTCTTTTATAACATGCCGATTCATAGGAAAGAAAAGTTAGACTCCGGTGTTACATGATATTTATTGCTTGTGACTCACCTACTTTAAATTGCAAATCATTGTTAATTAAAATGGCTTTGATATACCTTGGGATCCGGTGGATCAATAATTGAGACACCCTGTTTAATGCCTAGCGTAATGCCTTTAAAGAAAGCGCTGCCAGGGAAGAAATCCAGAAATTTTAGAGAGTCATGTTATTATGTTGTGTGCTTTTAATAAGTTCAAAAACACAAAAAATAGAGGGGAACCTAAAACTTTTTTAAAAAAAAAGTGAAAGGAGGAAGACGACGCGCCATTTAGTGGGAGATGCTTGAACTATGGTTCATGTCCATGAAAACTTTGTGGAATCTTAATTAAGAAAATTTTCAACAAAAATGATTATACCCTTATACAAATCATTGTATTATGAAAAATAATGTGCAAAGATTTGCCTTCAGGATGTTAAATTTCTTGTTTGGTGTATGCAGTGCAAAAAACAGAAACTTTTGCTGTAGTGCGTTGAATTTAATAGTTACGGAACGTCAAAAAGTTTTTGAAATCTTTAAACGTAATGTTATTGAATTTTTATTATGTCCTAATGTTAGAATTTCTGGAGTACAGAAGTATATGACCAATCTGCATGTTTACAGATGTCCTGTTTCACAGATTGCTGTTATAGTTTTTTTATTTGCTATGTTTGAAATATTGTTGAGGCCATGTTGAGGTTGGGAGCATAGAGATTATGATAGATACAGTGGGAAAGTGTTTTTGATATAATTATGGCAATAATGTTACAGCAGGCCATGATGGGATTTAATGTTATATGTACCAAACACATCGTAATAAAAAATTTCCATGAAGTTTGTGTGGATGAAGTGTTCAAAGATGAGGAGGTATCCGAATTGAAAAGAATAAGGAGAGGAATGAGTTCAAGCTTGGGGGATACCCAAGGCACCCCAAGTAAATATTCAGAGATTCAAGGTCTATCTTGGGATGACCCGAAAGGCATCCCATCTTTCTTACTTAGACAATTATCGATATGTACTGGGTTTTGTTTTGTTAACATGATATCACGTAAATTCTTGGAGCGTCGTGTGTTTTTATGTTTTTTAATGATGCACCATGCTAGTATGAGTAGTCCTTGGTGATTTATAGAATACTTCATGCAACTTCACTGATATCTTTTGAGTATGGCTTTATAGAATGCTTCTTGTGTTTCACTTATATCATTTAAAGTTTGGCTGCATGTTTATCTAACATATCGAAAATGGTTATTGTAGAATGCTCTTTGCTTCACTTATATTTATTAGAGAGTGGTCTTTGTAGAAAGAATTAAACTCTCATGCTCTTGAATCTGTTTAGAAAGTCAAACAGGAATGGTCATTTGCATGGTGAGTCATAAAATCCTACATAAAAATTGTAGATCATGAATATGATATGTTTGATTCCCTGCCAATAATTTTGCGATATGAGATGGTAATATGTGGGATGTACTAGTAGTGATTAATTGTGGTTAGTAAGAAATAGTGGTGTTAAATTTTATGATTACCGAAGCATGCACCATAGTATCTAGTTATGGCCTAAGAGTTGTAGCATGAATTTATTATGATTGTCTTCCTTATGAGTTGGGTCGGGACCATGGTCTTTCCTGCCAATTATCCCCTAGGGCATGCGAGAGTAATTTGATTCGAGGGCTAATAACTTTCGCAATAAGTATGTGAGTTCTTTATGACTAATGCGAGTCCATGAGATTATAGGCACTCTCACCTTTCCGCAATTGCTAGCCTCTTCGGAGGGGGGGATACCGTGCATTGCCCCCCTTTCTCACCTCGAGAGTCGGTGCAAAATTCACTGGTGCATCAAAACCATGTGATATGATACGCTCTATCAAACATAAGGCTCCTTATATATCCTCCAAAACAACCACCGTACCTTACATATCATGCATTTCCACAGTCATGCGAGATATATTGCCATGCAAACTTCCACCGGGCCATTATTATGACATACATCATCTTGTTCATATTGCTTTGCAGATCATATAGTGAACCATAGTATTTGTGATTCAGCCACCGTTTCATCATTCTCATACAGGTTCGCTACATATTGCACATCATGGGTACACGGCCAGAGGCATCCATTAAAGAGTCATATTTTTTAGTTTTTATCGAGTTGTAATATCAAGTTGTAAAGTAAATAGAAGTGTGATTGATCCTCGTATTAGAGCATTGTCAAAGTGAGGA
>JAAAXO010000387.1:14104-41706 GCA_011799875.1 Thinopyrum elongatum
ACATCTGAAGGCAAATCTTGCACATTATTTTCATAATACAATGATTTTGTATAAGGGATAATTCATTTGTGGTTGAAAATTTTTCTTAATTAAATTCCACAAAGTTTATCATGGACTGACACCATATTCAAGACATGCTCCCACTAAATGGCGCTCGTCTTCCTCACTTTTCACTTTTTTTTATAAAAAAGTTTTAGGTTCCCCTCTATATTTTTTGTGTTTTTGAACTTATTACAAGCCACAACACATCACATGACTCTCTAAAATTTCTGGATGTCCTCCCTGGCAGCGCTTTCTTTAAAGGCATTACGCTAGGCATAAATGTCTCAAGTCATTGATCCCCCCGGATCCCAAGGTATATCAAAGCCAATTTTAATTAACATGATTTGCAATTTAGGTGTGAGCACAAAGAATAATATCATGCGCACCGAGTTCTAACTTTTCTTTCTTCTATGAATCGGCATGTTATAAAAACATTTCATTGCACATCGATAATGGGCCCAATGCATAGTATAAACAGTTTCTTGCAATTTTATTGTATTGGAACACTAAGAGAGGAGGAATGTGTTCCTCTCTCATAATAATTGCGTAGTAGAGCAGCAAGCACAAGCAATTTTATCCATTAAAATCATCATGTGCCACGGAAAACGGAACCCATCATATAAATCTTTAATATGCACAAACTTCTTCGATTAGTGTAGTTGGGACAATTCTAAAAGAGAATAGGACTATCATTTGTGGGTGCAATAGCTCAACAATTTATTTTGAACATCAAGGAACTATAGCAGTTCATTTTCATAAGCATAATTCAATTTGCATCATGGCCACGAGCATAGCAAGTGTCAATTTTATCATAAAAGGATATTTCACAAACGAATCCCGGGATCATAGTAATATCATAGCATTCATTCTTCTGTACGGCACGAAGGAAAATTAAACAATATATGATTGAAGAGTTACTCTCCATTAAAGGTGGGCACTGGTAGCTAATCCCTCTTCCTCCTTTTGTTCTTCACTCTCCTCCTCATCTTTTTCATCTAATGACTCACAATTTCCGCAATTTATTCTTTTCATAGATTCCTGCATAATCTCTTCTTGGACAGCGGAACTTTCTCATAAATTCATCAATATCGGCATTGTTTTTAATTCTCATAGAAATATAAATAATAACATAAGTTTTTAGATCCGTAAGAGCATCATCACACATCTTCACTTTTCCATCAAAGATTCAATTTCATAAACACCCTTAAAAGTAACAAATTCTTCTATTTGTCGCACATCATAGTAATCATATATACCATTACTTATAAGAAGCCAAGTTTTCATTATCATTAATTCACATTGAAAGGAAGGTGTGGAGCCTTCATCTTAGAGCAACAAGTGTAAATAATAGAACACATATTCCAGCATACAAATACAACATTTTAATTTGATCCCATAAGTTTTTCCCTTTTTAAGACAAGCGATAATCACTAAAGTATTCCTGGTGATCCTAATTATCTCCCATTATCTAGTTGAATGGGATTTATCAGGATGTCAAAGTAGTATTTAATGTTTCCCATAATCAATCAGCATCGAGGTTTTTAGGAGGTTCCCCATCACCATGAGTACAAGTACAACTAATATTTTTGGTATTTCGGTTCCATATCCATAACTAAATATAGAGAACAACTTAGAACAGAAAATAAAAACTACTTAATGATAAAGCAAACAAGCCACACGGAATATTCAACCCACACTACTGCTCCAAGCAACGGCGCCAGAAAGGTCTTGATAACCCACGGTATAGGGCATCATCTGTAGCCTTCTTGATAAGTCAGAGTGTCAACCCCACCAAAGCTAAAGGTAGAATTATATTCCCTCAAGTTCTATCGACCACCTACAAGTCTACGCCCACTTAACGTTCGCTTTATCGAGAATAAGAATAAAACTACTTTGTAGGTGTAGGATAAGTTTTCAAGAATAAACACTAGAAGTACTTACGAATAAAAACTATGAAATTCGAAAGATAGCAAAATAGTTGTTTTAGTAGAAGCTTTTGTAACACAAGAGAATTTTTTTCCCAAGGCATGGATAACTAGACGATAATCATTATTGTATTTTTATATGAGGGAGAAGCATGAGCGAACATACTTTCTGTACTTGGATCATTGCACTTATGATTGGAACTCTAGCAAGCATCCGCAATACCTAAAGATCATGAATTAAAACTCAACCATAGCATCAAGTATAAGTCCTATTTACTCCCATACGCAACAACCCCTTACTCGGGTTTGGTTTCCGTCACCTCACTCTACCCAATATAAGTAGAATTATGAAAGTATTGCAACACCTGACAACGGTAATTCCACACGCTTGCGCGACATGGATGGCACCATAGGACAACACCAAAATAAAACATACAAATCAAACAAATCACGATCATCGATCAACCCATAGGACAAAACAAATCTACTCAAACATCATACGATGGCCACATCATTGGATATATATGTAGCATTAAGCACCATGTTTAAGTAGAGATACAGCGGTAGAAGAGATCTTACAACCACACTGCATAGAGGTAGAGGCGAGAGAGTTGGTGTAACGGCGGGGAAGTTCTTGTTGTAAGATTGCCGTCATGGTGGGTTCCCCTGACGGCGCTCTGCGCCACCGGGCGAGAGGGGGAGAGACCCCCCTCCTTCTTCTTCTTCCTTGGCCTCCCCCCTCGATGGGAGAGTTTCCCCTCTTATCCATAGCCGCCATGGCTCCCGGGGGGGAGCCCCTTCGAGATTGGATCTCCCTCTCTATTCTCCTTCTGTTTCACGTTCCTATTTTCTGGCCAAAAATGTTTCTTAAATTCCTGAGATCCGTAACTCTGATTGGGCTAAAATTTTGAGCGGATTTTTATCCGGTATTAGCTTCCTTGCGGCAAAAGGACACCCCCAACCGAACAACGAGGTGTCCACAGCCAGATGGGCGCGCCTAGGGTAGGGGGCCACGCCCTCTGAGCTTGGCCCTCTCAGGCATCGTCTCGGTTGATTCTTTTTTCCCAAAAAAACACATATATTCCAAAATAAATCTTTGTAAATTTTTATCGCGTTTGACTTTTGTTTGATATGAGTTTTTCTGTGAAACAAGAACATGCAATAACAGGAATTGACACTGGGCACTGGATCAATATGTTATCCCAAAAATATATAAAATGTTACCAAAGTATGTGAAAGTTGTAGCATATTTATTGAAACAATAAAAAATTATAGATACGATGGGGACGTATCATTCCCTCCCGAAAACGGCGTCCTTGTAACTCAGTGGATAGTTGAATAGGAAAATCAAGCCCGACGAAGCAACTTGGGAGGATACAACTTCATAAAGCACGTCCTTCCAGCATTTTTCGCAAGCACCATCAAAAGCTGGTTCCATAACAATCACACTTGAGGACAAGTCTGCTCTACAGGGAAGTGTCGTCAGCAACCTGAATCCTCTGTTCGACACTGTCGTTAATTCAGTTATCCGCAGCGTGCCGGTTCAGCCACAGTTATGAAGATCCGACGGCTGAAGGAGGCTCGCGAGATGACGGTCAATCCGCGCCAAGCACTTACTTCTTCAGCTACTTGCCGCTGTCCTTTTTACCTTTCTTTTTCACCTCGCTTTCCAGCCGGTGGTGGGCTATAGGCGGTTGCGTTCGCATCGTTGTGAACCATTCAATTATTGTATCCCCAAACTATCAAACCTAGCTTACTAGCTGGTAGCGTGGTACTATAGAAATCCCAAATTCATAGCTGGGTCTCCGTGATTGGGAGTTAAATTCAGTTCCAATTTGTGTTCATCCCTCTGTTCTGTATCTCCGATCCTAGCTGGGATCTAACAGACCGCCCCTCCGCCTCGGGGGCCCTACAGTGATTGATCCTACTTCTAGCCAGGGTTTCAACACCACATACAAATCCAGCCGCCGCAGCACAGCTCAACATCGACCCAGGCAAGACGGAATCAGCGCGCTCCCGGACGATCTCCTTCCAGGAATCCTCGAGCGCCTCGACCTACGCGACGCAGTGCGCGCCAAGTCCCCCACCGGCTCTCGCGCCTAACTCGATGTCGTCAAACACTTCGGCGGCACCACGCCGGTAGGGATTATGGAGGCTTTCACGGGCGTGATGTGCATATTACTGTATGCGCATCCCTCCTCCGGCCGAGTGCAAGGCGCCATCAAGACCCTCGTGCTCCGCTCTTCCCTATGTCGGACGCTCACCTGACCTCCATAGGCCGGCCGTCGAGGACTTGTCACCCATGGTAAGACTGAATGGCTTCAATTTCAGATATGCTCGCCATACGTTCATGTTTCTTGACAACACTGACGCGTGCGCCTGAGATGGGCGCAGCAGTTCATGTTCGTCTCCCATGCCTCCCAGTTGCCTACCGGTGGCTCACCATGCTACACTCATCGAGAACCTTGCGTTTGTCCATTCTCAGGTCACCGCCTCATTAGGGCTTTGCGATAAGCTCATGCACCTCACCTGAGATTCTGTGACTGGTTGATCCGCACTCCGAGCTTAAGATTGATGCTCCGCACTCTGGGCTCTAGGGGCTCCAATTCTTCGCTTTAGGTGCACGCGGATGAGGCTCATCTTTGTCCCCAAACTTACAAAGTGTGGTGTCTAACTTGGCGCTTCGAGAACCCTCCGATGCGGTTCAACTACCTTCCAGAGCTTCGCGATGTGTTCCTCATTTCTCATGACAAGGCCTCTCAGGTGCCATTCCACAGAGCGGTGCCTATCAACGAGTCCAGGAACCTATCTAATGGAGTTAATTTCGACGTGCTGCTTGAGTTTCGTATGCATCTAATATGTAGTATATATTTCTTCTTTAACAATTTCGTCTCTCTACTTGTGTTCCTCTTCTTGCTGCAGATTTGGATAAGCATGAACATCCACAGCAGCTCACTGCTATCTTCAGCAACCTGACGGATGTGGAGCTTTTGTTTATCTTCCCTAAGTGTGATCTGAGCTGGACCCTGTTTATCCTTGAAGCTGCACCTGCCCTGCAGAATTTTAGTGTATGTCCGGTACTTTACCTCCTTAAATTTCATCCATATCTAGCCTAGATACGACTCACTTCTAGTAAGACATGCTTCCGGAATATCGACATTACCAACGTACCCGGAAGTCGATCCGATTTTCAGTCACTCATCAACTCTATTACAAGTAATGCATACATGCCGTATTGTATTGGATACAGGGAACACATTGGTTGCATAGGAACGATGGTGCAATGCAAACGAAAGTTTTGGTGCTCCATTTGAATTTTGCAGAGGGCCATGATTCATAGGAATCATGGAACCATATTCGATGTTACTTTTATGGAGGCCTCAACTTAATTCATGCGGATTCTCCCAAAAGCTCTGTAGAGGCCTAAACTTAATTTATTCTAGTATTGAGCTTGATGCATAATTTTAAATGGCAAAGATGTTTAACATCAATTGTTGCTATGTTTTCCTGCATGGGTACGGTTGGTTGTGAGTTTAATTTTAACATTATTAGTTTTCTCTATTATGGATTGCTTTGAGGTGTCTTGGGGATTCCATGAAACCAGGTCAGAGAGCTCTGCCCTGCCAAGTTTTCCCAGTTCGCTCGAGATGTCCACGGAGAAACATCCATGGCAATGCAGATGTCTTACCAAATCAGAGTTTGCATTTACTCCAAAGATGGTGAAAGAGAAGCAGAGGCTGACTGACGAAACTGAATGGCAAGCAAGGCACGGAGAGAGATGCTAGGACCGACGAGGCACAAGCTCACTACACCTGACAGTGGGTGCGCGGACGATGAAGTCATCATAGCCGGCATGTGGTTGCCGCAGAACGGCGGCTCGGCATTGGTGATGCCAACGCAGGCCCAGCACGATCCATGTTTCTCTCTTGGATTCCCACTCAAAGTAACAAAAGAATGAGAGCTCAGAACAGTGACCATAAGTCATCTTGTGATGTGACGACCCATGTGTCAAAGTGTCATGAGCAATTTTTTTATCATCGTTTGGGGAGAGGGAGGCTCGATCTCTCCGACCTCAGGATATCTCAAAAAGCTATGGACCTACGCGCTAGCTAACTGCGCCACCAACCTTGATCTGCACTCTGCCTGCCTTAGAATATATTCAACGATACCTCAGGATATCATTGCGCCCATTAGCAGTGGTGAATTACAGGCTTCAAAAGAATAAGAAAAGAAAAAGAATATTAACAATTTTTTAGTGGTCAGAATTTAACAAAGTGGAGTACGGCCTACAGGTCGACCATCAAGCCCACGAACTGCTCCCGGGAGACAACGTTGGAGAGCCGTGGCCACCACCCACGAGGCCACGACTAATGCAGAGGACCGTGCAGAGCCTCGTGAGGTCCACCCGGCGACAGTATCGACCCAACCAAACCACCGATGTGTTACCTCCATTGCATAGACGGTTGTCATCACAACTAATAAGCATCCACAAGCATACTTTCTCTTGATTATTAGACTTGATTGGTGTCCTGTGACACCATGAAATGACCCAAGCTCGTGAATGAGGGGACCGTGAATAGCGAGCTACTTGACCAATAGGTGTTGAAGGGTCCATCCCGGAATCTGGACGCCGAGTGCCATGCGTCCATGACGTGACTTCTTGTTTCAGCCGAGATCATCTCAGTTGGTGGATCCGTTTTCGTCCTTGAGACCCACATGGTACTGGGGTGAGCGTGTTGCACTGCACCACCACCATTGCCGTTGCCCTTCCCCCCTCTATAGCTGGTCGGGCTAAGGAGGCCCCATAACATATGTGTATTAGATTCAAGTACGTTGTTGGTGTGAACCTGAAGCTTGGTTCTCCTCGATGAGTCTTCTTGGCCCTTCCAGAACCCAATTTAACGAATTTATAGATAAATAATAGAATTCAACTTGCAATAAACTTCAAATGAGAACCATAAAAGTCCAAATACTAGTACAAAGAAAACTTTCGACTAACATTTAGGCTCATTTAAAAAAAATGGAACTGGTTTGAAGCACCATTGCCGGAGAATGAGAATTCGACTCTTAACAATACTTCTCCCTTAGGTTTTAAATTGTTGACGCCGGTTTAGTATAAATTTGCACTAACCGGCATCAATAATTTAAAACTGGATGGAGTAGTAGCTAATGCAACCTTGATATAGACATACATATGTTTTTTTTAAATAACCACATATATCCATTAGTAGACAACCTTATTACAGAGAGTACATATCGGTTACCACATGAGCATACATATGTTCTTACATTTTTGCACTAAAGATCCTCCTACCAGTGAAACTAGAATTTCACAAGTGGAGAACCTTGTGCCTCTCTGAATCGTTGCCACCATTGTCCTCCACCAATCACCAGGCAACGCCGGAGAAAAAGGAGAACATCCACTCAATACCAAGATCTGAGGAGCACCTTCGCATATAAGGATTCTTTTCGAGCCGATGAACCGGACCGCCGCAAGCGACGAGACCGAGGCTTTGTGGCACTTGGCCGGGGTTCTTCCCCGTGTCCATTAGTCCCGGCGCCACCAACTTCATCCAACACGGTTGAAGAAGTGGAACGTCGCCGTCTGCCGCCATCCACGTATCCCACTGCAAGACACCAAACACAACTACAACAGCCGATGCAATGCCACCCAGAAGAGTGCCAAGCGCCGACCACTAGACACAAATCTCACCGGATCCAGATCGGCAAAGACCACCAAGCCATCTGCTCCCTGGCACCGTTGGTCAAAGCATCACCGAGATGGAGGAAAACGTAGGCAAATTATTCAAACGCGGCGTCAGCCCCTCCATTGATGCAACGCCTCTGAAAAACTAGCCTACCCTATGTCCTTGCGGGAGAGAATCACTGGGGTCCCCGTACAATCCCCCCACCGGAGCGGCGGACAGGAGGGACGAGGACCCCAGCAACGACGCGGAGAGAGAGGCAGCTAAAAAATCGCCTCAGAATCGCTCTTGGAGCGGTTCCGATGGCAGTTAGCGAGAGTACACATGTACTCAGATCATACTATGTTGTGATAATCCTGAATCGTTATGTGCCACCATTTTAAGAGCCAAGTACTTTTCGGGGGCGATTTGATGAGCGCAAGCTAAAAAAAGGGTGTTTCCTTTACTTGGCGAGCATTATGGCCGGAGTAGAATCTCTCAGAATAGTTATATTGGAGGTTGGAACTGGAGAAAATATTGATATGGAGAGATGCCTGGATCCCGAATTGTGCGAATAGGAGAATTATTACACCTAGAGGGGAATCTATTGACGAAAGTGACTGACCTTATTGATCCAGTAACAAATTTCTGGATGAGAGATTGGGTGAACAAACACTGTGGCCTATCGATGCTCAAAGAGTCCTGGAAATCCCTCTCCCTATGCATAATATGAAGGATTTCATTGCTTGGAGCTATACTGAAAATGGTCTGCTCACAGTACGATCAGCTTATATGGAGGAATTGAGTAAACAACACGGCGGAAACTGGATTACACAAATGACTATGGTAGAAGTAAGGTCAATCCTATATGGGGCAGATTGGAAATTAGCTTGTCTGGGGAAGGTAATTTTTTTATCTAGCGTACGTTTCATGGGACTCTTCCGTGTCGTGTCCTCTGGCTAATAACCCATAAAACTTCGCCAGTTTTCCCAGCATGTTCGAATGGGCCAGAGGATACAAAACATGTGTTGTTTTATGTCAAAGGCAAGAAAAGTGTGGGAAAACTTGGGGCTGCATGAAGTGATTAAAAACTAGCGTGGGTGAACCGTGCAGGAGAGGCAATTCTTCAAGTGTTACTTCTTATGTCTGATCAAGAACTGTCTATGTTGGGTTCCCAGAACGGAAGGAGTTGATCGCATTACCACGTTGACTTGTAGGAGATATGCCCTAGAGGCAATAATAAATGTTATTATTTATCTCCTTGCTCATAATTATGTTATGTTCCATGCTATAACTGCTGTGGTTCCCGAGCCCATTATCCATAAAGGCTCTGGGGAAAACCCATGTGCACGTGTGGAATAATAAACGGTAAAAAGTATTCCTATTCTTGCCTCTAAGACTAGCTCAAGTGTTGCATGATGATTATGTTTTCCCAATTATGGGCATGTCTATGCCAGCACTTTGAGGCACAATGTTAGAAGAACATTTGTGTTGAATCGACCCGATTGATGTTAAGCTATGAATTCATTCGTCACAAGTTAATGGTTGATAACACAGAGATGGTTAACGTTTGCATGTTCCTCAGACCATAGAGTATCGAGTTTCTTCATCTTGATTCATGAACTTTGGGGTTTGCTAAACATCATCCGTAACTGCATGGCTATTACGACGGCTTACGGTTTCATGGAAAGTATGTTAAGTAACTTGATAGCTCAAGATTGGGATTTGCTCCTCCGACGATGGAGAGATATCTCTGGGCCCTCTCGGTGTTAAGGTATCCATCATCGTCTGGCCAGACACTTGGTGATTTGATCACGGTAACAGAAAAGAGACATACACGGTAACGAGGTAACTAGCATAGTGGACAAGTTGTTGATCCACGGGAATCCAACATGTCTCGCCTCGGGTATTTTAACATATCGCGAAGCACAGGAATAGCACGTGGCAACTGGAGGTTCACCGAATATTCATCGTGTGGGTATAGTGGTCAATATGGGTGTCCAGGCTCCGATGTTGATCATTGATCGGAGGGTTCCGTGTCATGTCTATACTTCACCGAACCTATAGGGTCCCACGCTTAAGGGTCATCTATCTGCTGAATACTAGACAGGGAGTCTGAGAGAAAATCACCGAAAAAGTTTCGGACACCGAAAAGTTTCGGACACGGAAAAGTTCCGCAGAGAGAGGTCACCGGATGAGTTCCGGTGACTGAAAAGTTGTTTCAGGGGATACCATTAGTCAAAATGGTTTCGGCACATGCCTGATAATTCTTGGAGATGCCAGAATCATTCTGGAAACTTCTGGGAATTTTCTGGAAGAAAAAAACCGGAAATGTTCCGGAGCTGCCGGAACCGCTTCAGATGCTTTTCGCAGATGAAATCACTAAACTGGAATTGTTCCAAAACGCGTAGAAATTATTTGTGTGGTATGAAAATGTTCTAAGCCCCCATAAATATTTTCGTTCGAACGGACGCTCAAAAATATCTGTCGTGAATAGTGAAAGTGCTTTTTGGAATTTTTTGGAAAGCCACCTTTTAGGGCTTTTTGCTAAAGGCTTCTAGAAGGTGATGTGGATGGATGAGAGCCCCCTGGGGGGGACCCCTAGGGGGTGGCCGGCCACATGTGGAGCTCCTCCTTGGAGTTCCACATGTCCTTGGGTTTCTCTCATATGCCCTTGGAAAGAGTTTCCTTCATGGGTATTTTGGTATTTCTTGAATGCCCCATCCTACCCCCTCGGTTTTCCTATATAAGGAGGAGAGGGGGCTGCTCAATCCTTCATCCCTTCTCACATACAAGTGCCATTGCAATGATCTGGCTTCTCTCTCCCTCCCACGAAAGAGTTTCGTAGAGCCGAGCTGTCTGGGTTCTGGTGGGAACTAGTTCTGGACGGCGAAGCCCTGCCGGATAGATGACACCTATGTGTGCAACTCTGTAGAGAGGTCGTAGTTTCGATCTTAAAAGTGGGGCCCGAGGGCTGTGGCTGTTCGTGAGTGCCTCTCGAAGGGCTGTCCAAGTGACGGTCCTAGTTCTGTGTGTCCTCCCGAAGGGCTGTCCAAGTGACCGTTCGAGTTTCGAAGGTCCTCCCGAAGGGCTGTCCGCGACACCGTCCGAGGGACTGTTCGACCGCCTCCCGGAGGGCTGTCCAAAGAGAAGACGAGGGTATACATCCTCGCGGTTGGGAGGTTGTAAATCCTAGCTGCGGGGATCTGCACCGCCGATCGTCATCGACTCTACTTCCGCTGCGCTACGAGTCGGTAACGAAAATGATCAAACCTTGTATACAGCCTCCATAGTGGTCCTGGGCTGGTGCGTAGGTCGGAAATTTTTTGTTTTCTGCTGCGTTACCCTACAGTGGCATCATGAGCCGTGCTATGCGTAGATGCAAGTTGCGATCTAGAATACATAGTGATGTATGGGTGTTGCACAATATAATTAGGTAGTAGATGAGTTCTATTACTGAAAATTAGGTAGTAGATTGCACTGCAACAGCATTAAAGGTGCAAAATTAAAATTTCCATATTACCAATACAGAACTTTTTTGCCTAATTTAATTTCTTTCAATTTGTCTATTGAACACGTTTTGTGCTCATGCCTATACTAAAATAAAGTGTTGCTTTGATATGCATTAGGAGATTGGTATGTACGACACGCACGCGCGAATATCTATTCATGCAACATATATTAAGATGAATTTATAGCGATAGAATATAAAATACAATATATAAAATGTCTTTAAGAAAACTAAACGTCGCACGTCACACACAAATTTGTAATATTTATAATTGTATTTATTAATTAATAACTTGCATGTGGAAATAAATTAAGAAACCTTTGGATATGGAAATAAATTTAAAAAAAATGAGTTTAAGGATCGCAGGGGTTTCTACTAATGAAATAAAACCGTCTGGGTACATATGGGGCTAGCCATGAGGTGGGTGGAAAAAGTCTGAGTGAAGGAATTTCTTCATCCGGTGGGTCCTCTCCAATCATGTGGTTAGATGGATCGTCCCATATAAATCCAAGGCTCTAGATTGATGGGTATAGGATGTAGGGAGTGAAAACAAGAGTCACAGGGATTCGTTCTTTATTAGTTTAGATAAGAAACTTTCCCTAGGCATCATTACTACAAACATTGACTTTAAAATCGGTTCAGGGTACCGAGCTCACTGTCAAATTAAATTTAATTCTAGAAGGGGGCATGAAAGAAAATTACCTTTTTTTCCTTGTCCGCCTATCCCTTAATTTCAGCTCCTTCGTGTACCCTTGCTCATAGTCTTTTTGTTCTAAACTACATGTTAAGGAGCAACAACACACATAACAATCCATTTGGAACCTAATGAAGTTGGAAAACTAAGATATTGTAGAATCAGTTAAAACTACTTGTAAGGGGTGGATTCCCCTGCCAACAACGACTCCAATAAGGATTAGGAGGTAGAGACTGAAATTGATGATGGAATAGATAGGGGGATGGTGCCCAATTTTTTGTCTCTCCAAATTTTTATATTTGCTTTGGCCGTGTAGCCACTCACATCACACACTATAAAGTCGGTTCAGGCTGGACCTGACACAATTTATGTAATATCACAATCTATTATAGCGTGTAAAAATAGTTTATTGATGTTGGTTCTTAGAACCTCATATGGGCCAACTGTTGATTTCATATTTGGACTACATGTTCTTGTTGTTTTGGTCTTAATAGATTTCTGCGATTTTCTTAAGTATTGATTCTGTTAGTTTTATATACAGGCATGTCTATTGTTATCAAAGTTTTCTCCTGAAATTGTTGGAAAACCGCTGGAAATTTATAGACAATATGATGGTATCAATGTTGTGATGTCTTTCATGGTAAGCATCATTCAAACTTATGTTACCATTCTACACAAACTACAATTAATAATCAGATTTTAAACCACATATTCACTTTTAAGTTGAAAACATATTGTACATGGTGTGCATACTCACTACTGAGTCTCCGAGGCACGACAAAACGAGTGGAATGTTAAAACTTTTATGCTTCAGTTCCGCTGGATTGCAAGTTTCTGGATTTCTATGCTATAATGCCTATAGAAATACAGTTATATAAAGCATATGGACTAACACAGGACTAGCAAAACATCTATATGTTGTTGTATGCACAAAAAAGTGTGGCTAGAGAATGCAGCAACATATATTATATGTGATGCAAAGAATAATGACACGACATGCTGATGGAACATGATATGAGTGTTGCAATATCCTCTAGTCTGTCTTGTATAGTGATTTCCAATTTACTTTTGTCAGAACAAAACATGAAGGGGCAATAATCCAATTTATGATGGCTGTATATAGATAGTATTTCCAATTTTCTAACGTTGAAACATTTATATCATGAAGTTTCTTTATCAGCAGTTTCTCTTTGATGAGCCTTTTGTCTGATATGTTTGTGTTGATTAACATTCACAGAATAATAATGGCGGCTTTTCAGCATTTGAACCCATAAGGTCTTATGCATGGTTGGAGGTGATAAATTGACTTCTTTCAGGATCCGCCTTTCTTGTGTAAATATATATGCGTATCTCCCAATTTAGCATGATATATTTTGCCTTGATTTCATCACTAAATGAAAGCGTTGAAGATAGAAAGAGATGTGCACACATTGGTGCGCATCGCAAGCGGTGATGTATTTACATGAATAGAAAACACACAGCAGTAAACCACGAGTATTCCATAAGCTGGATTTGTTAGATGTACAACAATAACCAAAGCATATCACTAATAACCTATCTAAATCTACTAATAAAATAGGAAGTTGAGCAAATGAGACAAACAGAGATAACCAAATACTCTGCACCAAAACTTAGAATTTTATCCCAGTTTTGTACAATCTCAAGTATTGCAATATAGCATGCAATGTTATACCGGTAATCGACTATTAACTTTGCTAAATATATTGCACACATACATATATAAATTAAAAATATATCTGACTTTCTCTCTAATTACATGCTTGCTTTTTTGAAAAGCAAAGCTACTTTCATCAATGTGACTACTTTTATCTATACTGACATGTTTTGTTGAAATTCAGGATTTTAATCCTTCTGACTCATTTGGGCATGTTATGATTGAATACCCGTAAGATGAGATAACCTATTGGTCTTCAGTTCTTATATATACTTCGTTTTTGTCATTTATATGAAAAATCTCCAATCACATAAATCTGAATTGGCAGGTATGTCGAATGTACATCATCATCAATTCAGTGTCTAGCATTATTCAGAGAACTTAACCCTGGGCACCGCAAGGAAGAGGTGGAAAATTGTATCAGAAAAGGCGCTGATTTCATTGAGAGTTCTCAGAGAAGAGATGGTTCATGGTTAGTATGAGGACCCCATGCATAAATAACTACAAATACTATACACTGATTATATAATATCTACTCAGCTCTAACTGTTCGAAAACTATGTCCTAACAGGTATGGCTGGTGGGGAATTTGTTTTACTTATGCCACATGGTTTGCAGTGGTCGGATTAGTTTCTGTTGGAAGGACATTCGAGAATAGCGCTGCGATTAGAAAGGCTTGTGACTTTCTCTTGTCAAAAGAGCTTCCTTCGGGTGGCTGGGGAGAGAGTTATCTATCAAGTCATGACGAGGTAACATTGAAGTCAATCTATCAATTTGTTTGAAGGTGATATTTAGGTATCAGGATTTTCTGTAGCTAGCATTGCAAGCTGGTCATTCAGGAATTAGTGTTTCTTTATAATTTCTGTAAGGAGTCAACAAAATGAACACTACGGGGGTTGCTTGTTCTAGCTAGAAATTGTTGATAACAGCTTATAGTTGTGGATTGAGGAATCTGAGATTCTGCAAGATAAGGTTCTAAACACCAATACAACTATATAGGCCCTAAATCTAGAGTATAGTTAACATCCCTGTAACCAAGAGCTGACCAACCATATTCTGAATTGCATTGAATCAGGTTTACACAAATCTTAAAGGCAATCGACCTCATGGTACACACACTGCAATGGCCATGCTAACACTAATTGATGCAGGACAGGTCTGTTTTTTTTTTTTTGCATTTCGTTTGTGGATTTCCATAAGACGTGTACATTCGCAAACGAAACTAATTCAAGGTGTTTTTATAGGCAGAAAGAGATCCAATGCCTCTACATCGAGCAGCGAAGGTTTTGCTCAATTTACAATTAGATGATGGAGAATTTCCACAGCAGGTAAGGAATAGCTGTGCATAGAAAGTAGTTTTACTACCATTGGGACATACCAAGGGATATTACTGAATCCTAAACTAGGGTGGTAATAAGCTCCATGGATAAACAAGCATTAGTGCTTTATTCTACCTCACTTATTCTTGATTTCATACTACAATGAATGCTAGAGGAAATATGCTGGATTTCACCTGTACTATTATTTTCCTTAGCGAGTTAAATTATTCATTAAAGAGCTAGTCATCACTAAGCCTTTGGTTGGGACGATGTTGATAAGATTCCTGGCAATCTTGTGGATGTTAACTTAAATAACAAGATTCCTACAGTTGGCGGATTACCAATCCTTCCAAAATTGGAAACTATCCTAGCTTATTAGCCCGCTTGAGTCCAACATTCCACCTCACAAAACATTTTATATGGCCCATGAGGAAGCTAAACCATCATGATCATATTAAGAACCATCTGGTCAAGCTTCACACAACTGTGAAGCTTCTTCATTTGAGCATATCTTGATGTTTTTGTATGCATGTTCAATGTTAATCAAAATGGATCCATCCCATGGTGCTCACATATAGGTAGAACAACACCTAGGCAGATAAATGGTTGGAACATGATCAATATATCGATGTTTACGAATGGAGGAGGCTGATTTCTTATTTCTTATATAAAATCAACATTGGACTAAATTACTATTCTTCTTTGCACCACAATTTTCATGATAAACAAACAAATCTTATAGAAATGATATTATTCTGTTAGCTAAACATACCATGTATAGAATAAAGAATAAAAGATAGTGGACTCACACAGGTCTCCTATTTTTTTTTATCTCAGTATGTTTAAATATAATACGCATGAACATGTTGTGTGCTTATGTTTGTACACAGTTTTGCATTGTATTGAATATGGCCAGGGACCATGTATCAACCACTGATTATTTGAAATGACAGTACATGTGTTATTTTATTTACATAGAAACTCCTATTCCTAACATAGTTAGTTTATGCACTGTTACATTTTAGTGCAATGATTATTTATATTGTTCCATTGGGCTGACAAAAAAATCGGTCAACAACAGGAGATCATTGGAGTTTTTCTCCAAACTGCCATGGCCAGTTACTCCCAGTACAGGAATGTCTTCCCTATCTGGGCTCTCACAGAATACCGTCGTCGAGTATTGCTTGCAGGCAAGAAATAGGCGCTTGATTTAAAGTCGTAGAGCCAGCTCTTGGCGTCTGGGATGGAAAAAAATACCTCTTACTCCTAGCAGCTTGTACTCTGTCTCTCTATCTTTCGTTTGCTTTATACTCTATTATAGCAATTGTATTTTCTAAGAATAATAAAATGTGTAATCGTAAGTAAACAGTTCTGTTTAATTGCTGTTCCTTTTCTTTGTAATAAAACATGTAACCTATAGTACTGCTTCCTTATATAGTTACAATAACAAGAAATATCATCTAGTTTACTATTCATTAATTATTCTGCAAGCATAATAAAAGGTCACAAATCATCAACTAGGAACCCTAGTTACTGCCGATTCATCAGTTGCATTACTACTGTGGTGGAACCGTCCAATTTATACTGGCTCAAGTTCAAATGCATCATCTTCATCATATAAAATCCTTAGTTTCGCCTTTAGTTTTTCCCGTCATCCGGTCCTGTTCACATCTCCGCGTCCATCCTGGCCGTTCCGCTGCTCGCGTGAGCAGTCCGGGTCGCTGCCTCCTGGCCTTAGGGCATCTCGAACAGCAACCCGTAAATTTCCTCCCACAGAGCTGCTAGACCCCTCGACCCCTTGCATCGCCTCCCCTCGGGCGACGCCAGGGGCCCCCGAACCCTAGCCGCCAGACTCCCTTCGTTCCATCCCTAGCCACCGCTGCCGCCTTAGGCTCCAGGGCGTGTGGTCGCCGCAGTATCCCCTGCGAGGGGGAGGAGGTGTTTCATGCGGAGAGGCCGGAAGCGGCAGTCAGGGCGGTGCCCCTGCTGCGCGGCGGTGATCCAAGCCTCCATGGCCGGAAGTGATCCATGTTTTGGTGGACGCGGTGGCGGCGCTCCATTCAGTGAGGGTGGCAGCTTTGTGCAGATGGGTGGCATCGATAGTTGCGGATCTGGTGTCCTGCCCAGATCCATCATGGTATGTCCTTGGCCAGCCGGTGGCGCGAGGAGGACCGGTGAGGGGCGGCTGGAGGCTCCCCGACGGCGTGCCGATGGCAGCACTCATCTCCTCGGCGAGGCTCCATTCGGTTCCACCCAACTGCGAGATCAGGGGGACGCGACTTCCGGTCAAAATCGCATCGACAACGGTCATGGTGGATGATGGCGGCATCTGTGACGTCGTTCCCTTCTCGAGGCATCGTTGTTGCAGGTCGTGGCTCCCCACTCGTGATGCTCTTGGGGAAACCCTAGATCTGGGTCTACCGGATTGGACGATGATGGCACCTTTGATACTGTTGTCTCTCCTGGGGTATCGTTTTGGAGTAAGTACTGGTTGGAGGGGACAAGAGGAGGAGCGGTGTTACATCTACCGCAAAGCCGACGGCGGATCCCGACGGCATGGCGCTGCGGAGGTTCGGTGACGGGCGTTTGTGGATGGATACGTGCATGATGGTGGCGTCGAGGGCAGGCTAGGCAAGGTCGATACGTTAGTTCTTGCTCTGGAGATGGACCGGTGGAAGATGGCAGCGGCAACCTCTGAGAGTGCGGCAGACCGGTGTGTAACCTAGTCTCAGTGTGTGGCCAAGCTAGGGCATCCGGCTTTAGATGTTAGGCTTTGGTGGGTTGTCTTTTTGGTATTCGGCTCAGACATTCGGCACACCATCATCAAGGGGATAGGAGTAGAAACAGGTGTTGCCTAGATGGTGGCTTGAGGCTTACTGATGTACTTTGTATGGTCTTTGTGAATAAATAATAAAATGGTTGCATGCATCGTCCAGATGTAGAGGCCTGTGTATATCCTCCTTTAAAAATATATCCGTCTGCGGACAGGGGGACCAGTCCTTGGATACGGATGCAGGATGCCGACATCCAACGCTAGCCGCATATATCTGGCCAACAATTCAAACCAACCTCACAAAATTCGATCAAACCGGATGGATTTCATTCAAGTTCGGATATAATTTACATAAAAAGGTCGATATTTCGACCGTTAAAAAACTAGAAAAAAACCTAAACCCTATACCGGACGACCACCTCGTACGCGTGGCCGCCCTGTCCTGCCGCACCGCCATCTCCGTGCGTGCCGTCGTCGTCGTCATGGTCCCTCCAGCGGCGGTATGGTGCCAGAGGGCCGTGATAGCCTTGTCCGGCGGCTGCCTACCGCTCACGGAGGAGCCGCTCCGCCTCCTGTTGTGCCATGCGGAGTGCCGTCGCGGCCACTGCTGATGTGGCCTTTGAAACCCTGGCGACAACCTTGCTGCGGCCGGCGTTGGCGGAGCGGTCGCTAAGCAACCACTCCTCGCAGATCTTGGCGAGCTCGCCATCAAGGCGGCTGCGATGCCTGACGGCCTTCTCCGTGGTGGTCACGGAGTGGTCGAGCACACATGCGGCAGCGAGGTCTGGGTTATTGTGAACCCAGTCCGGCACCACGTCGGTCATGGCGGACGTGGACAGGCGACTGGCATTGCCCGATCATACCGCTCCTACTGCCGACCCGCGCGCTCCGCCTCAAACACAACGGCCCTCGAGCTCCGGAGAGATGCCACTCACTATCCCAGGGGAACGCCAGCGCAGGTCATCTCTGAGTCCATGTTTGTGAAACTGACACCTTGGAGCCTAGAAGAAGGGCCAAGTGTATCCGTAGAGGAGCGTCGTTTTCACCCTTTTGCATGAAAGGGGGATTTGTCCGAGTGGACGTGCTTCCCGACTGATCGGGGTATGTTGACTGCAAGGAAAAAACTTGGTGGCACTCGTATGTCTCCCGGAGGAGATAGACTAGTGGTCCGATGTGGACGTGCCATGAAAACGCGAGTGGAGAGGCTAGTGTGTGGGCTGACTCTCCGGAGAGAGGCCACTCATTACCCCAGGGGAACACCAGCACATGCCATCTTTGAGTCCAAGTTTGTGAAACTGACGCCTTAGAGCCTAGAATAAGGGCCAAGTGTATCCGTAGAGGAGCATCGTTTTCACCCTTTGGCAGTCCTGAAGATGACTCTAGGTAATAATTTGGGCGATCATCCAAGTGGACGGTGCTACCCTTATAGATCTTCGGCGGACCGAGCATGTATGGTCAAAAAATATTCCTGATTTGATCAACTGGTTAATCAAATGGGCGTAACCCCTGAGGGCGGCATGGCCCACAGCTGTGTGTAGCCCCCGAGTGATGCTCGAAAGAGGTAAGCTTGCTACAGAGTGCGATATGAGGTTTGATCAGATGAGTAACTTAGTCATTCCCCTGTCGGGGGTGTAGTGGTGAAGACATGACCAACTGATGGTGACGTGTGAGGCGGCCGAGGGGCGAGGATGTGTACAAGCGAGCGGCGACACACGAGGCGGGCGAGTGGTGAAGACATGCACAACCGAGTGGCGACGCGCATGGCGGCCGAGTGGTGAAGATGTGCACAACCGAGTGGCGACACGCGGGGCGGCCGAGTGGTGAAGACGTGCACAACCGAGTGGCGACGCGCGGGGCGACCGAGTGGTGAAGACATGTACAACCGAGTGGCGACGCGCGGGGCGGCCGAGTGGTTAAGACGTGCACAACCGAGTAGCGACGCGCGGGGCGGCCGAGTGACGAAGACGTGCACAACCGAGTGGCAACGCGCGGGGCGGCCGTGTGATGAAGACGTGTCCAACCGAGCGGCGAAAATGGTCCTCGGAGGAGTCAGTCAGATGCTTTCGAAGCCAATGTAGCGACGAGGTCGGTGTAGCGTGGTTGTGGTGCAACAAGACCTGTGCGGCAACTAAGTCTGAGTAGGAACGAAGATGGCACGTAGAGCATCTGAGTGATCATGTAACTTGTCGAAGGGGCAGATATGACTAGTGATGAAGTACTCGACCACTTAGGAGAGTGTGATCCCAAATGAGCTGCAGTCCCCGAGTGCGGCGCAGCCCCCAAGTGTGGCACAGCCCCCGAGTGTGGCGTAGCCCCCGAGCATACTACATGGTTCGACCGTGGACCTGTCGGAACCCGGGAAATACAGTTTTGAATTCACCGAATCGGGCTCAGGTAAAGATGAGGAGCAGCTTTCGTGTGGTGTTTGAAAGAGGCAAACTCGTAAAGGAGTGAAGTATGCCATTCTAATTATAAAAGGGACTTATCTGTCTCATGCCCAACGAGATGACTAGGTCTATGTCAGAGGGGTCGGCCGGATGTGTTCGAAGTCAATAGAATGACAAGGTTGGTGTTGTGGTACGCTAGGATCGGTGTGGTGACCAAGTCCAAGCAGGGATGAAGTTGGCGCACAGAGCTGCCGAGTGATCGTGTAACTTGTGTATGAAAAATAGCACAAGCCAACGTAATAATTTCTCGATGTAATTTGATGTGTGCTGAAATGATTCGTGATGATAACGCCCATAGACACCCACTGGGAGTGCAAGGGGCTTGCTGGTTCAGAACCAGCAAGAGTCTAAAAGAGCGAAGGTTCGGACTGAACTTGTCTAAGTGAAGGATCCGACTGAACTCGTTGGAGTGATGGACCCAAATGAAGCGGAAGTGCAGTGTTCCGACTGAGTTGCAGCCACCGAGGACCGATGCAAACTCGAAATGAAGAGCACATGGTGTTCGTGAATGACGTATGCGTTAAAATGGAAGTTGGACTCGGGATTCGAATAACCAGTACTAAGCAAGTATGTGAAAATAAGCAACGAGTGTAGAGGCACACTCGGTGGCGTGGCCTCCGAGTGAACGTGACGTGTGAATTAAAGGATACTCGGGAACGCGGAAATAACAGAATGTAGTGCATGTAGAATGAATTAGCTGTCTGAAGGCGCGCGAGTGGCCGAGTGGTGAAGATGTGTTCAACCGATGGCGATGCGCGGGGCGGCCGATTGATGTAGATGTGTCTCACCGTGTAGCGACGCGCTGGGTGACCGAGTGGTGAGGATGCGTCCAACCAATGGCGACGCGCGGGGCGACCAAGTGGTGAGGACTAAAAGGTTCTCCGAATGATCGGATGTTGTTGATCGCCGAGCAAAACTTGGTGGCATTCATATGTCTCTCGGAAGAGATAGACTTGAGGTCCGAGTGTGGACATGCCATAAAAAACCCGAGTGATGACGCCGGCGCGTGGTCTGACTCTCCGGAGAGATGCCACTCCTTATCCCGGGGGAACGCCAGCGCAGGCCATCTACGAGTTCAAGTTTATGAGGCATGCGCCTTGGACCCTAGTGGAAGGGCCCAGTTAACCCGCGGAGGGGCATCAAGCTCATCTCATAGCGATCCTGAAGGTGACTTCAGTCGGGTGTTTTACGTGTCCGAGTGCACGGGTCCCCACGGAGGGTGGTCAGTCGGACTGACAGATGTCCTTTCGGAAAGGAATTGTGGGCAATCGATCAGATCGATTCGCCGCGGAAATTCCGGGTGAGTCCTAGCCCAACCGAGTGGCAATGCACGGGGCGGCCGATTGGTGAGGACGTGTCCAACCAAGTGACAACGCGCGGGGCGTCCGAGTGATTAAGACGCATCCAGCGGAGTGGCGACGCATGGGGCATCCGAGTGAAGAAGATGCGTGCCGCGGAGTGACGATGCATGGGGCGTCCGAGTGATGAAGACGCATCCAGTGGAGTGGCGACGCACAGGGCGTCCGAGTGATGCAGACGCGTCCCGCGGAGTGACGATGCGCGAGGCGTCCGAGTGATGAAGACGCATCCAGCAGAGTGGCGACGCACGGGGCGTCCGAGTGATGTAGATGCGTCCAGCGGAGTGGCGACGCATGGGACGCCCGAGTGATGTAGATGCAGATGCGTCCCGCAGAGTGGCGATGCACTGGGCGTCCCAGTGATGTAGACGCATCCCGTGGAGTGGCGACGCACTGGGCGTCCTAGTGATGTAGACGCATCCCGTGGAGTGGCGACGCATGGGACGTCCGAGTGATGTAGATGCATCCCTCGAAGTGGCGACGTGCGGGGGCGTCCGAGTGATGTCACGCGTCCCGCGGAGTGGCGACACGCGGGGCGGTCACGTGATGAAGATGCGTGCCGCAGAGTGACGATGCGCGGGGCGTCCGAGTGATGTAGACGCGTCCCACGGAGTGGCGACGCACAGGGCGTCCGAGTGATGTAGACGCGTCGCGCGGAGTGGCGACGCGCGGGCGTCCGGGTGTCGAAGACGTGTTCAACCGATGATGACGCACGTGGCGGTCGAGTGAACCTCCACAGGAAGGTTGAGCCAGAGGAAGCAATTGTCGCAGTCGAGGGTCGCCCTGACCTGTCGCCGCATTCACTGAAGGGAGACGAATCTACCAGTGTGTTCGCTGCATGGAGTCGAGCCGCGGACGAGTTGAATGCAGTGGTCATGGTCGTTGCTGTGGAGGACCGGCCGAGTGAACCCAGCGACCTCACGGCCGAGTGAGCCCTGTCCGAGCGGACGCCTCATCCGACTGCTCCCGCCCGTCCGAGTGAACGGCAACTGGACTGGGATCCGGTTGTTATGGAGCTGGCTAGGCAGGCCGACGTGGAGGGCCGGGCTCGGAGGCGCTGGTGAGGTTCGGCGTGGATGTGCTCATGAGCACCCAAGCGCTGCTCCCTTCGCTGGAGGTGGGCGAGCCTATCCGGCTTGCAGGCGGACATGATCTAGCGGGGGACGTGGATTTTTAGAGCACTTGCACCCCGGCCCTGCTATCCTAACTCTTCAATATCGCTTTAAGATCCGTGCGACACAACTAACTTTCCATATGAAATTTTCTCTTTTTTGTTTCTCCCACATAGAACATATCTTGAAGTTGAAACCTATGCAGCGTGGCAAAGCTTTCTAACTAGAATCTAGGATAAACCTTTCAGAATTTTTTGTCCGACATAAATACTAAAAATATGATTTTTTAATCAAACAAAACGTATTTTGTATATTTATGTTTGACAAAAAAATATGAAAGATTTATCCTAGATTCTACTTAGAAAGCTATGCCATGCTGCATAGGTTTGAACTTCAAGATATGTTCTATGTGGAAGAAATAAAAAAGAGAAATGTATTTGCACGAATCACGATGCGAGAAATGGATGGCTAGATAGAGAGGCCTGGGTGCATGTGCTCTAATATATATTTTCCATCTAGCAGGCGTTGACCTGCAGATCGAGGCCGAGCAGAGGGACGCCTTCCTGCTCCCAAACGTATCAATATTAGCAATCAATGCCTAGTAATTACGTGTAATTGCTTGACTAGCCAACGCATGGAAGGAGTTGCCCACGTCCAGAGTCCGTAGGCGGAACCTGCATGCAAGAGGCATTAATCAGTGCTAATTAAGCAAGGATTAAAGACAATTCTGCATGCAATGGGAGTTTCCCTTTCCCACGGATTTTTTTCCCACTGCATGCAGAGGCAGCCCGGAGGAGAGCCCCGCTGCGGCGGAGACTGCCGGTCCGGCCGGAATCGGTCAGCAGCCGAGGGGTGGCGACAAGGTCGAAGAGCGGCTGGCCGCAGCCCAGGCGCCGGAGACGCGGGCCGGCGCTGCCAAGGGCGAGATCGACGCGGCACTGGTGGCCACGTTTCACTGCTTGGGGAGCCGGAGCTGTGCACCGACCGGAGTCGCGTTTCGATGCCTGCGGAGCTGGGCCGAGTGCCGGTAGCCGGGCCTTGTCCCCGAGGAGCCGGGTCGACCGCCGGTCGTCGTGCTTCGCCGGCCGAGGAACTAGGCCAAGCTTTAGCGGCTGTGCGTGTGTCGGCGCTCGGCGACGGCGTTCGTAGATGAGGCCGAAGATGACGACGGGCGGACAGCGGCGCTTCATCCTCCTAGAGCCGATCCACCAATCGGTCCAAAGGGAGGCGTCCTTTTGTCTGAGCTCGTGTGCATACAGAAGAGATCAATGGTTGATTGTAAAGAGAACAAGTTGAGATGAGCAACTCCCTGATCTTTTTGTACGATGAGGAGTATTTTGTGTGATGGCCGGGACTCCAATAGTCAAAATTGGTAGCGATGATTGTTTGATATCGGGAGATCATCAAAAGAAATCTTGGGTCGCCTGCCGAAATTAGTCTGTTGCCAGCGATTGAAGAAAAAACAATATGCATCATGGCTCAATAGACGCCATGCCCCACGATGGGCGCCAACTGTCGTGGGAACGATTCTGACAATAGAGAGGTGTAGTGTAAGGGAGCATGATCTATCGAGATGCAAATGGGTGACACAGTGGTTTTAGCGAGTTCGGCCTTCTCACGATGGAGATAACAACCCTACGTCTCGTGCTCCGGAGAGACTTTGTTTTATCTGAGTATGTATCCAGAGATTACAATGAGAGAGAGAGAGAGAGAGGGAGAGGAGAACGGATCTCCGTAGTCTTGAGACTAATGGCGAGAGAGAGAGCCAGGAGGAGGAATGAGAGAAGAATGATCCCCCCTAGTCTAGTGGTGGGGGTGGCTTATATAGAGTGCGCCACCCCCCTCACCTCCTATGTTACAAAGTGGGGCATTGATGCCGTAACATCAGATGATGCTTCGACTGCCTTGTCGACTGTTGGTCTTCTCATATCCGAGTGAACCATACGACCAAGTGGTTGACTGTCTTCCGAGTGAGCCATACGACCGAGTGGTTGACTGTCTTTCGATTGGACAGTACATTGATATGTCCGAGTGGATAGTACATCTATATGAGATTTATTTGGACCCACATGATGTGTGGACCCCATACTTTACGATATTTCGACCCTTCGTGTGCCTACCTATTATGTGTATCCCCAACAAGCGGCGCTTCGTCCCAAAAGCTCTCTTATGATTTTTTTTTCTAGGTCAAAACCCTTCATATAGCAGAAGATGGGCACCAGACGATGGCTAGGGGGCCCACAAGCCCTGGAGGGGCGCCCTGGTGGGTAGGGCGCGGCCCCAGGCTTGTGGCCTCCTGGTGGACCCCCTTCTGTAGTTTCTTCGCCCAATATTTTTATATATTCCAAAAAAATTCTTCGTAAATTTTCAGGACATTTGGAGTTGTGCAGAATAGGTATCTCAGATTTCCTCCTTTTCGGTCCAGAATTCCAGCTGCCGGCATTCTCCCTCTTCATGTAAATCTTGTAAAATAAGAGAGAAAAGGCATAAGTATTGTACCATAATGTGAAATAACAGTTCATAATGCAATAAATATGGATATAAAAACATGATGCAAAATGGACGTATCAATGCATAATCTCTGGAAAAGGTCTGCAAACAGACCCACAAAATATTGAAGTTGTAGTTCAATGGCCTATCCCACAAAACATTACTCAATTGATAAGTTTCCTTGGACTCACAGGCTATTATAGGAGATTTGTGCAGTCTTATGGGATCATCTGCAGACCACTTAATGACTTCCTCAAGAAAGAAGCTTTTCATTGGACTAAGGAATAGACTGCAACTTTTAACCAACTTAAGCATAGCCTCACAATTGCTCCTGTTCTGGCACTGCCAATCTTTGCCCTCCCATTCACCTTAGAAACTGATGCAAGTGGAATAGGGTTGGGAACTGTGATTATGCAGCAGGGAAGGCCTCTTGCTTACTACAGCAAGTCCATAGGCCCCAGATCCTCAGCACTCTCCACTTATGAAAAAGAGGCATTGGCAATTCTAGAGGCCCTAAAAAAAATGGAGACATTACTTTGTTTGCAATGAGCCCCTTATCAAAACTGACTAGAAAAGCCTAAAGTTCATTACTGAACAATAAGTATCGGAAGGTGTGCAACATAAGTTACTACTCAAGCTCCTAGAGTTCAACTATACCATTGACCATTGAGTATAGAAAAGGAAAAGACAATAGAGCTGCAGATACCTTGAGCAGAAGAGATCAAACTATCATGGCAATTACTGTGGTAACCCCCACCTGGGTTGAATCCATAGAGTCCAGTAACCTACAAGATCCCCATTTCCAAAACCTCCAGTAGAAACTACTGATCAAGCCAGATGCAGAAAAGCACTACACTCTCAAAGCAAGAGTGTTAAGATATAAGGGGCGAATATACATCGGAAATAATGTGGAGTTATGACAGCAACTGGTTGATTCAGTCCATGCATCTACCGTAGGTGGGCATTCTGGGATTGTTGCCAATTACCAAAGAATAAAAAGACTCTTTTACTGGCCTGGCATGAAAAAAGATGTGGAAAACTTATATCTGAATATGTTGTTTTTCAAAGGGCCAAAGCTAAACATTACCATTACCATGTACTGCTTGATCCATTAACCGTCCCAGACATGGCTTGGACACACCTGACTATGGATTTCATTAAAGGCCTCCCAAAGTCCAATGAAAAGGAGGTAATACTTGTAGTAGTTGATAGATACACCAAATATGGCCACTTCATCCCCCTTCAACACCCTACATTGTTCACACAGTTGCTCAAGCATTTATTGACCATCTGTTCAAATTACATGGCCCTCCAATCAGTATTATCACAGATAGAGATAGACTCTTCACAAGCAACATGTGGCAAGGAATTTTCAAAGCTATTAAAGTCAAATTGAGGCTCAACACTCCTTACCATCCTCATGGTGATGGCCAAACTGAAAGAGTGAATCAGTGTCTTGAGAATTACCTCAGATACATGGCATTTCAGGAACCAGAGAAGTGGTGATCATGGATGCCACTAGTTGAGTGGTGCTATAACACAACATACCACACAACTACCAAGTTTACACCCTTCCAAGCGCTCTATGGCTACCCACCTCCCCTGATAAGTGAAGTAGCCATACCAGGCCATGTTGACAGTGAAGCAAGGGATTTTCTAGGTGAAACACAAGACATACTATCCTAGCTCAAGACCAATATGGCTCAAGCTCAAGGAAAGATGAAGAAGTATGCTTACATGAAACGACTTAAGAGGCACTTTGAAGTAGGAAACATGGTCTACCTACATATGCAACCTTACAGAATAGCTGCTTTTAGTCTCCGACAAGCAGTCAAAGTCACCAGCAAGTTTTATAGACCATACAGAATTCTAGAAAGGATTGGTCATGTGGCCTACAAACTCCAGTTGCCACACAATGTGGGCATCCATCTTGTTTTCCTTGTCAGCCAACTAAAAAAACACCTGGGCACCAATGCCATTCGCTCGACATACCTACCTCTTGTTGGACCTGATAGCAAAATCAAAACAGAACCTCTTGCAGTTCTGAGACATGTTCCCTGATAACCCACAAGTATAAGTGATCAATTGTAGCCTTTCTTGATAATTAAGAGTGTCAAACCCAATGAGGAGCTAAAGGTACAATTAATATTCCCTTTAAGTTCCGTCGACCATCGATACAACTCTAAGTACAATTAACGTTCGCTTTACCTAGAACAAGAATAAAACTACTTTGTAGGTGTAAGGATAAGTTTTCAAGAATAAAACTAGAAGTACTTAGCTAGAATAAAACTATAAATAATTTGCAAGATAATAAAAGTTAGTTGTTTAGTAGAAAGCTTTTTGTAACACAAGAGAAGGATTTTTCCCTAGGAAATTGATAATTAGACCAGTAATCATTATTGCAATATTATATCAGGGAGAGGCATGAGCTAACATACTTTCCATACATGGATCATATGCACTTATAATTGGAATTCTAGCAAGCATCCGCAACTGCTAAAGATTATGGTAAAACCCAACCATAGCATTAAGTAACAAGTCCTCTTTACTCCCATAAGCAACAACCCGCTTA
>JAAAXO010000388.1:0-40976 GCA_011799875.1 Thinopyrum elongatum
ATACCCCTATGGACAACTCTGAATATGTTTAGCCTATTTGAAGCTACATCATATGTTTATTACCTTAGAACTGCACATGCATTAACAACCTTCACGAGAAGAAAAACTGATCTGCTTTTTAGAACATGATACTGTAGCTGTCATTGTGAAAACAGTGTCCTTTGGCATCATCTGATGACTACCATGCATAAAACACTTGCCGAAACTTCATTAGCCACACTGCATGCTTCACTGGACAACAAAATATACTATTAACTAGAACAATTCCAGTATCCTTAAATTGTTTGTGGTAGAAAAAAAAAGATAGACATCGTGCATAAATCCATGCTCATTTGATGAATGCACGGTTGCCACAAGAAAGAAAATTGAAGTTACCATACATGGAATTTGAAACACATGCAGGTAGCTATTGGGCTGCCAGTCTAATGTTTAGCTGCCTACATTCAGAAATGCCAAAGCAGAAACAGGCATATAGCTCCGCTTTATAAATAAAGCCAAGAGTTCACAGGTGCAAGCACACACCACAACAAGTACAAGAGTAGATCAAGCTGGGCAAAAGCCACAAGAGCGCCCAAACAACAAAAGAAAAATAGCAAATAAATGACTCCAAAGGCGCGAAGAGCTACGATGCCGGCGAAGGAAGACGACGGGCCACCCCCTGCAGCCCAGGAGAATCCATCTAGCTCGTCGCGGTCCCGACGCCTAGCGAGCTGCCGCCGTTGCTGAGAAAAGGTAACAAACCCGAAGATAGAGTCAGAAGCCCGACGCAGTGAAAATATCTCAATACAAGCTTATTACGGATCATCCAAGTGGGCCCAAACCAGCCCTGCGAACGCCACCCATAGAAGGCGTCTCCTCCTTTAGGTAAGGGTCTCATGGATGGAGAAGAGGTCCGCTATGCTAGTCGGGCACTAAGACACCCAAGTCCCTCCAACACAACTCCCATAAATTGTGCCGCCACACATTGGAAGAGATCTAGGGGTTGTCTTCCTCGACAAGCAGAGCGGGCACATCCCATCCCCAGGACTTTTCCATTTGCGAACTTTGGTCCGGACGGTTGACGATTTCTGGCCAATGCAGGCAAACGATCTTGATCTGTGCGGGATCTTTGCCTTGCAAAACACCAACCAACTGCTAGATTCGGAATCCCTAGCCATCCTACGGCATATAAACCCTGGGGAAAACAAGCCCGGCGGCGAGAGATACCAGGAGAAGAGATCACTCTCTCCATAACGTCCTACGGAACGAGATGTTCCATTATCATACTGAAAGCTGCCGTGACCGAGACCGAAGGATCAACACAAATGGCGAAAAGTCCCGAAAACTTATCTTTGAGAGCCTCGTTATCAATCCTATGTGCAAGCCAAAATAAGTCCATCACCATCCCTATGGTACCGGCCTCCTTCCTGAATCCAAGGTGTGTAGCTGGATAGTGCCCAGAATTGAGAGCCCGTCACGACAAGAACCAGTTCCTAAGGGGTTGCCCCCTAAGGTACTTGGCCTCGATCAGCTTAAGCCAAAGCCGCCCTTTTCCCCGGATATTACGCCATACCCATTTCAGGAGTAAGGCCAACGTTCATGCTCCGGGAGTTCAGCATGCCAACTCCCCTTGCTCCTTAAGCTTGCATATGTTGATCCTTTTTACCATATGATACTTTTGATTGTCCTTGGCCCCCTGCCAGAAAGAAGCGGGCCGTTCCTTATCCATGGACACGTAATGCTCTCAGGGAGGAGGTATAGGCCCATGGTAAACATGGGCATGCTAGAGAGGCAGACTTTATAAGTAATGTCCTACTAGGCTTGGAGAGGAACCTGGCCCTCCAAGGCTCTGCTTTTGCCCTTGACCAGTATCCTAGATTGCCCTACTAGGAACCCAAGGTAAGTGATCGGGAACTCGGACAACTTGCAGTTCAGACCATCTGCACATCCTCATCTGGTCCTCCGCGAATAACCCATCACGACCACTCAATTCTTAGCAAAGTTGATCTTAAGGCTCGACGCTGCTTCAAAGCACATCAGGAGGAACTAAGGTTAATCAGGCCCAATTCAGATCCCTCCACCATGATCATAGTATCGTCGGCGTATTGGAGGTGAGTAACACCCCCACCTGGGATGATATGGCTCACAACGCCCTTGATTTGGCCAGCCGCCTTGGCTTTCTCCAGGATAGTGGCAAGCGCGTCCATGGCTAGATTAAACAGCGGGGAAAAGGGTCCCCCAGCTTCACACCCCGCGAAGGCTTTGAAAGGGGTATTCTATGTTGTTTTTTTTTTTTGGCTATTCTGTGACTTGTCAGCTCATCACAATAGGTCTGATTTCTTCTAGTAGAAGGTTGTACATCTATGGAACCACGGGACGGTGTTGTCTCTGCTGCTCATGTTGCTGAATGATTGATTCCATCCGTACTCTACCAAACCTGACACTTCCTCATATCTTTACCAAAATCTTCAAATTCATTTTCGATTGCCCTCCGTTGGCAACATCGGCAGCTTTGCCCCTCCGTGCCAACGCGCCACTTTGCCTCCTTGTTATCAAATAGACGCTTCAAACAGGAAATGACTGTCAGATACCATACAACCTTTGCAAAGCACCAATTGTCTTTGCATCCTCATCGTCATCTTGGTTTGTACCCACCCTCGCATCGGGATGTGTTGCGCACCGCACACTTGTGTAGCTCTTGGTACTCCTTGCGGTTAACTAATGCAGTCCTTCGTACTATACCTCCAGGGCAGATTCATCTTGGCCACTAGTCAACCCGCTTGGTTAGAGTCCAGCGGTCACTTTCGGATAGGGGTGGGAGAATCCGTACCGAAGAGACGGCACTCATGTTTGGAAAGTCGTCACGAGAAAAAAAAAAAAGGTAAGAAGCACTACCTCCCTGTGCCAATAGCATCTGCCCTAAAAGAACTTTAGATACATTCTGAAGATGACCTCAAAAGAATAACAAAGAGGAAGAATAAGGTGCATGTCGGCAGCTAAGGCGTGGTCGTCACCATTCCACGTGCCCCCCTGCTCCTTGCTTGCATGCAGCTCGTAGCAGAACAGGAAACGAGAAAGAACCGCGTAGAGCGAAACCGTCCACCCGCCGCTTCAAAAGTGAAAAGAATAAATAGAACTACACATGGAGCTGCCGCTCCCACTGCTGCAAGGGGGCGGGGCCGGGGACGAGCGAAGTCACGCGCTGTGAAGTGCTGCTGCTGCGAGCCATCAACGCCATACGCCACCGCCACCTCGTCCTTTGGTCGTGGTCGTGGCCGCGCCGGAGTTGCCGTTGTGCTGCCTACCACCTGATCCAGAGCTGGAACCAGCACGGCGGGTGTTTGCAACCCTCGAACGGCGAGCGGCCGGCACCACGGAGTTTCAAGCGAGAGGCCGCGGGGGGCGGCAGACTAGCACGCGCATGAAGAAGAGACGAGTGTGTGAGGCGCAGCTGCGCGAATCATGTGGTCATCATGCGGCTGCGCGGCGACCGGCCGAAATTTCGGCCGGTCAACCGGCGCCTAGTATTAGCTTTTTTTTTTTTACCTCTTCTAAGTACAGCAGCTATAGCATCTGAACTCATGTGACAACTCACATTATACTCCACGCCGGCCGGTCGACCGGCGCCTCGTATTAGCCTTTTTAGACCTCTTATAAAGTACAGCAGCTATAGTATCTGAACTCATGCGACAACTCACACTATACTCACGCCACATTAATTGTACCCTCACACACCCTAGCTCACAAGGTAGACTCTATAATTACTCACACCACGCGCTTGAAGAAAACTGACGGTGTGGCACATATGCGTGAGTGGCAGAAGAATTATTTTGGAGGCAAAACCCCGGGTGAGACACCCAGCCGACCTGGGCGGGTGCGGTGGCCCCTGCCGGGAGAATATAAGGTGAACCACCCTCCACTGCCAAGTCCTACCACTGAGCTATCTGCTCGTCCTCTAGAAATTGGACACTTGAACATACCACAGTGAATGTCACCCACTAAGTCCATGTCCAACAGTTTCACTGATTACATTAGTTTTTATCAAGATAGATGGGCTGTCAAGTTGATTTCGTCTGTGGTACACGCATATGTACTAATGAATATTTATCTGGATTAGCTATAACAAAGGAGTAGGACTGTAAGATTGGTGTCTATGACTCTTATCCCAACATACATTATAAGTTGTATTTCCTGAACGAATTTAAAGCTGTTTTTGTGTGCTACTACTCACCGTCACCGTCGAGTTCACCAACAAATGAGCATTTTTTTAAACAAAAGGCACATATATACCCGACCGGGTTATATTAAAACCACATATGTAAAAAGTTTGTTATGGGTTTTAGCTTACAAATTCGACAACATATATATATTTCCAACAAATGATCCAGGGTGAAGAATTTTATCCCCTCCCCACAACCCCCCCCCCCCCCCCCCCCCCCCCCCCCCCCCCCCCAACAACAAACACCTATTTTAACATCACTGCACCATATTTTTATGTCTGGTAAATTTTGTCTTAATCGGAAGTCGAAGGAGAACGTAAGAAAACGTATGTCGGTCGTAAAAAAAAAGTAACGTAAAATTACAAACGTAAAACACATGGCATAAAATATACATATAAATGTAGTTTTTGTGGTTTTATGACTCATATCTTGCTTTTTATCCCTTTTTGCGTAGTGAATCAATGTGAACATATATACGTAACTATTTGTATTCCGAACGTAAATTTTTAATGTAACGACGTAAGAAAACCTTGGGTGCACAATAACTTATTCTGCGTCATGGGTGATGAATAACATTCCTACTCATGTTTCTTCAACCGCTTAAACGTTTGGAAAAATGGATCGTGCATGCAATCCAATACACAATGGCAGCATAACATATAGCCAACATATTTTCTTGGAGCACGATAGGCGGTGAAAAGTGTCCACACACACACACACAGACATATGAACATAATTTCACAACGTGATTGGTCAACAAGACAATTTGCGCTGAGTTTAGGCAAATGCCAAATCAAGTGCAGTGTAGCAAATTTTGCCTAATTAATATTACCATTGATATGGTATAAATCAAATTCTATACAATAGTACCTTTTTTTTGTACAAGGTAGATGCACACAATCCAGACGCGCACGCACACATATGCGAGCGCGTGTCCCTTCTACTCGCTGGGATAATTCTGGAGGCACCACTGGCCTCACTTAGCGCAGTACATGTTGTCCCACTAAACGCGCACGTGTGCGTGTATTCCGTACAAATATGGAACACTGTGTCATTAGCCATATGGCATGCTTCACTGGATAACAAAATATATACTATTAACTATGAACAATTTCTAATATCCTTAAATTGTACTCCCTCTGTAAACTAATATAATACGTTTGATCTAAAACGTCTTATATTAGTTTACAGAGGTAATATGTGATAAAAAAAATATGATAAACATCATGCATAAATCCACGCCTCTTTGGATGAATGCACGGTTGCCACAAGAAAGAAAATTGAAGTTACCCTATATTAATTTGAAGCACATGCACGTAGCTAATTGGGCGGCCAGTCTAATACAAGTGCTCCTATATTCAGAAATGCCAAACTACATTTGCAAATTACCAAGTTTATGTATCTGCTCCACATTACTATATTTGATGTGTAAAGGTTTTTCTATCATATAATGTACTAGCTTTGTTCCTAAATAGATGACTCCTATAGAAAGTGTGCAATCAAACTTCTCTAACTTTGACTCGTGATATATAAGAAAATATTTAGATTGGTAAGCTGAAAATATATTTTTTAATAAAAATCACTCTCATAATATTATAGTTTTATAATTTTCACTAACATATTCATATGAAAGATAAAGGCCGACATCGCAGGTTGGAGATTATGCTCATGTCCAAAAATGCCATATATTTGCAAACAGATGAAGTACGTATTAATTATAAGTAGAATTTGATATAAGTACCATTAATGAATACGTTGTTTCTGAATGTTGAAATCAAGAGCTTCAGAAAAGTAATGGAAATTAGGTTTCTCATTTGGTATATGCCGTTGTTTGTAGATGACTGGAGTTTGGTACGTCTATTATTTTGCCTTGTCTCTTTAAATGAATTTGTCTCACTTTTACCTTATTGTTAACAAACTCTGTAATAGTAACAATGGTTGTGGGGTGCAGAGGCTAGGATATTAGTTCCTTCAATATCTAGAATACTCAAAACAGGACAGTATGTGAGGTGTACGTCCAACATGACTAAGCCTAACTCCTGCCATTTTGTGCAAAGCTGAATATTGCATTGATCAAATCTTGTATATTTACATGCACAATCCATTATGTTTTCTAGAATGACATGACTAGCTAGCTACATACGCTTGCATATAGTTTACACTGTTTTTCCTGGACCTCATAGTACATGTGACTGTGTCAGATTGTGGTTGCAACTAATTGTTGTACATCTTACATGAACTCTTAGATCCTATTAATTTGGGCATAATAATTTTTCATGTTTCCTGTAGGAATTAAATAGTTTTTTGCGAAATTCCTGTGTTCCAAACAGGTTTACAAACCGCTTACCATATACTGATGTTCACTATGTCTGTTTTATATATGTTGAAAATGTAATTGCGTTATCTATCGATAGGCATATCCTTCACTGCATTTTGTTTTGAAAGATACATGACCGAGGCAATGTTGGGCAAGTCTTGTGTGAAGATTTGGAGAAGGTATTGACTGAAGTTGTGGAAACAAATATTTGCCTTTTTGTGATGAAAAGTGAGATATGTGTTCCTTGTTAAGAAAGATAAATTGTGAAGAGTAATATGAGAGTCAGGTAGAAAAAATAAAGGAAGCTATAGTTTTACGGATCTCTGCATGCATTGCTAGTTGCTAGAGCCATTGAGGTGTGGGCGGGTAAATCTTGTTTAATTCTATGTGGGCAGTTATCTTCGATTGTAAGCTTTGTGAGTAGTGATTGTATGCTGAAGAAATATTACACAGGTCCAAAAGCACATGTAATTACACAATGGGTTAGTGCATTTCAATAACAGAGTCAATGCTCGGTGCATTACAAAAATAGCTTTCAGGAGGACTATCTTCTTCGATCTGCCCATTTCATATTGGTGTAGATATCTCAATAGTAGTTTCTCAGACAAGACCAAAAGTTAACATTTAAGTACTACTAGGCTTTTGGTAGTACTGCAGTACTTGATATATTGAAATAACTACTTTTGTGCTGGTGTGTGTGAAGGTGAGCGCATGGATAGAGTTGATGGTGTGGTTGAATGCCGTTGACATAAAACTAAATCCAAAGTGCTACCTGCCAGTGTACGTAGTGCATATACATGGACAATCTGAGCTGCCAACATACTTCAAGTTGGCAATTCTCTGTCGGCTGCTCTAGCTGGCACATGATAATTAATTAGTAATATGAAGAAGATAATGAAGTTCATTTTTGCTCAACAGTATGGAGTACACAATGATCTATCTTATACTGTGTAAATTCGGACAAGATCTTTTATAGCGCCTGTGGCATCTCTTGTCGACATATATAAATGGTTTATCTGGTACCGCAAACAGAGCAATCCAATAGTTGTATGAATACAATTATTCCTACATGCTCTGATTAAAAATAATTTGTTTCTGAAATATCCATGAGACTAAAGAATCAGGAGATAGAAAAGGCAAAGGAAGATGTCTGCGACAACGACAAAAAATGTGGACACCGATATACAACGAACCAAGGTAAAACATGAAATTTGTAAAAGATGGTGAATATATGAGCCCCTCGGCCATTCTCAATTTTGTCTAGCTATAGCATGTGAATTAATGGTCTTTGTAAAAGATGGTGAATATATGAGCCCCTCGGCCAGTCTCAATTTTGTCTAGCTATAGCATGTGATGTAATGATCTTACTCATCTTACTATACTAGCACAATATACACGTGTGCGTTGCTACGGATGAAAAAATATATACCTGATTTGTTTTTAAAATCTACTCTGTGTGTTCGATCAAACCATTCATACTCGTCCTCATCCCAACACACATCTATGCCAGATCCAACATCTGGCATAGCCAGAGGTCAATGGACGACCAATTGACTGTCTTCACCGGAGTAAAGATACAGACGGGTTCAGTTAAGTTATTATAGTTACCCCCCGCAAAAAAAAAGTTATTATAGTTACAGAATGACTTCAATTAGAAGTACATGTTGGGAAAGTACAGCAAATAACTAAGCATGCATAAAGCGGCATGTGATCACTGGTCGATGGAGCTGATGATGGTGTTCCAATTCCAAAAGGAAAGCAAAAGAGAGGATTGAAGAAAGATGGCTGCCCAGCCCTGCTAATACCGTGGCCTTTATTCATCAGTGGAAGCGTGAGTTAGCAAAGACAACTCCTCCCAGCTCCCATGCCTCCTGCTCGTCGTAGTAGCTACCACTGCCATGCTCAAAGCTGCTGCTGCAGGCGGCTGCTGGAACTGGAATCACTTGCCTGGCCGGTGCCAGAGCTTCCTCGGCGACCGAGACAGATGACCAGAGGCGGTTCCTCTCCTTGGTCCTCTCTCTGCCCCTTGCCCTGGACTCCTTGTCCTGGAGAACAGGGGCGCCATTGTTTCTCTTCCTTGGAGCAGGAGCTCTTCTTCTAGCCTTGGGCATCTGCTGCCTGCAATTGTTTGTTTCAGCAGAAATAGCATCGGCCACCATGATTGTTAGCCTGAAACTAGGAGTGGTCGGGGCCTAATGAGTGAGCAGCTAGCAGAGGAAATTTCAAGAGCTGACTACACATATAGTGCAGTTTCTGTACGCACATTCACTTGCAAGGAAGAGGATGTAGTAGTGCTACTATTATGCTTCCTTGAAGCTGATGGGGTAATTTACAATGGAGTACTAGTCCTTTTATAGTACAAACAAACCGATTATGCAGCTGCTAACCTCACTGCTTCTCTGAATATCTATCCTGACACCTTATCCTATCCTGGCAAGCTGTAAGAGATAGCCTCTTATCTTGAGTTATGTTGCTGCCTCACTGCTTCTCTGAATATCTATCCTGACACCTTATCCTATCCTGGCAAGCTGTAAGAGATAGCCTCTTATCTTGAGTTATGTTGCTGCTTGTTCACACTAGTAGTAAGAATATTTTGATAGAACTAACTTAGTTATTTCTACAATTCTTCCCCCTATCTGTTGGGGCTAACCCTAGCTAGCGCTCTCTCTCTCTCTCACGGACGGAAGTAGAAGAAGAAATGAAGGCACAGGTGTTTGGTGGCGACGAACGCCTCGCTGCCAAACAGCGTTTCTTTTTTCCAGCTCAAACTGTAACTAAAACACGAGCTACATGGGCCTATATAGGCAGACGCACGCCACGGACACGAACGCGGCCACGCACTGGCGTCCGGACCCGACCCAGACCTAGACCTAGATACGCACACGCTCACCACGGGCACACAAACACCCATCGCGGTTTATTCCTAACACTATCAACGGCAGCCCGGAGACAGTGTTTAATCCACAATGATGTGGTCGTTGTTATCCAGGAGCACCAATCCTGATGCATCGTCAGACAAGGACATGGAGGCGACGAGGGGGTGGTTGACGCCGGTGGTGGACATGTCGAGGAGCCAGTCGTTGTTATCAAGGAGCACCAATCCTGATGCATCCTCAGACAAGGACATGGAGGTGGTGAGGAGGTGGTTGACGCCGGTGGTGGACATGTCGAGGAGCCATATCACCGTCTTGCTGGTCTTGTCGTAACCCAGCTTGTCCTGCAGCGCGAAGAAGCGATGGGCCACGTGCAAGGACAGACGCATCCGTGGGTCCATCATCCCTCCGCCGGTGCATATCTTGCTGTTCATGCCTTTCCTTGCCACCACCGCCGCCTTTTGTCTTGACGGCGGCGGCGGCAGCGACGGCAGCGTTGGGTCGACGTCGTCCCTCCTGTTCGTGATGGCAGTGTTGAAAGGAGGGTTGTAGTAATAGGACAAGGCTTCTTGTCCTGCGGCCGAGGAAGGAGAAGGAAAGTTCTTGTGAAGGTGTTGGTAAAACGGAAGAGAGCCCATCCCCATTTCCATCACTATTCACTAGCTTGCACCTGCTGCTTCCCGGGCTCTTCTAAGTATTTGCCCATATCATATATACTAGCGCCAACGTCGGCCGTGTTGCGCTGGGCCTCCTCGCCGCCGAAGGCCGCTCCTACACCATCGGCCATACGCGAAGCAGGGGAGGCGTGGGATTGGGGACTGGCGGCGGGCGCCGTGTCGCGCTGGGCCTCCTCGCCGCCAAAGGGCGCTCCGACCGCTGCTTGAAGCAGGGCTGGAGGACGGGATCGAGGACCGGCGGTGGCGGCGCAAGGAGAGGGAAAGGAGGAGGGAGGCGGAGAGGAGCGGCGGCTACCCGTGCCAGAGAGGAGGAGCGACGGGTGCGAGGGGGAGAGAAGCGAGAGGGAGAAGATTGAACCCTAGGTTGTCAGTCAATTGTGGACGAGGCCACGAATTGGGGGAAGCCATGTGCTATCGAGGTTTGTGAAATCCCAATAATGCCCTCGGTGGGGCACCCAATTTACAGGCGGTGGCACTTCCGCTGCGACACTGTTTTGATCTACAGTCCCACGTTTCGATCCAACGAACGAGAACATCCAGAGGCTCGATCCGACGGCCGAAATTGCATCCAGAAATCAATCGGACGGCCAGAATGCCCTGAGCGCTGAGAAGCCTCAAGTTCTCCCAGTATGTATCTTATGGGATACCTGCAGGCCTGGACCGACCTGCTCCTCCTCCTACTACAGTACTTACTTGACAAACAGACATTTAGCATGCAGACAATCTTTTTATAAATTGTTGAGTGAGCCAGCCTGTTCGTATATGGGGACATCATAGTAACAATATTTTGTGATAAATTTTGAGTACGTCCCTGATTTCATTAACATAGCCAATCATCACAACTATTTGATAGAAAACATACAAATGGTCTCCAGCCATGGATCATTTGTCCCTTTTGGCCAATCATTACCAATGATCATTTGTCCCTTTTGGCATCTGCTTGAAGTTGGAGAGAATCTACATTAATTTACTTATTGATGGACCTTTTTTTTTTTTTACCAATAGCTACTTAATCGTCTACACTGCTATTTACATTAAGCAACTGAGCCTGTTGGTGGAAGGTTCACGTTATAAAATGACCTCATAGGCTGGTTTCATAAGTGGTTTTCGCCATGTTGGGGTGATTGGAACACGACTCCGGAGTAAATGTTATCTTAATAGGTAAACACCCTCTTAAGAGTGAAAACGATGCATTTGAAACACGCGATACCGTTGATATTCGCGAAACATGCTGCATCTCTGTCAAACTGCATCCTTGTCCTTGTCAACTGCACAGCTGTCAACTGCATCATTGCCCTTGCCAACTGCATCATTGTCAACTGCATCGCTTTCTGTCAACTAGACCATTTACTCGTTTCTTATGGGGTAAACGTGCACTAGTTAGCAAAAACGCCAGTTTTATGCCCTGTGGCTATCAAACCTGTTATAAAATCACCTCGTATAGTCTCGTTCCATAAGTGTTTTTCGCCATGTTGGTGAACATCATATCACTTTTCTGTCAGTACCATGCATACACTCGTACTCCCTCCGTTCCATAATGTAGTGTGTAAAGATTTTTAAAAAAGTCAAACTTTGCAAACTTTGATCAAGTTTATAGAGAAAACTATTTGTATCTACAATACCAAAAAATATATAATATGACACTACATCTTATGATGAATCTAATGATATATGTTTGGTTCCCCGCAAAAAAAATTAAAAATAAAATGATATATGTTTGGCATTCTAGATGTAAATGTTTTTCTTCACAAACTTGGTCAAAGTTTGAGTGGTTTGACTTAAAAAATAAATCTATATGCACTACGTTATGGAACAGAGGGAGTATTGTTTAGGAAAAAAGGTACACTGGTATTTTCCAGTTGATGGGAGAGTAGTACTTATAGCTCAATTCTATCTATATGCAGGAAATTAAACTTAATGTTAATTCCTGACAAATTATGCCTTACCCTTATGCCTTATCCTTACTTTACCAAATTAAGGCCGGAGACAAGTCATAGTACTCCAGACAAGTAGGAGCTAGCTAGGGCCAAGAAGGTGGATCAGTGACAGTGGAGCACCATATACGGGCCGTTGCAATCGTCAGAGGCCACGAATTAATGCACTGTCGGAGGACACGTTTCGGACGCTAGAGCCAAGCAGTTCCTGTAGCAACGGAAAGTGACCGGCCTCCTCTGCTAGCAGCAACGAGAGATGCGATGCCATCCATCCATCCATATGTGTGACCTGCACTGCTGCATCTGCATCATTCCATGTAACTGGTTTGGATTCTCAAAAAAAAAAAAAATGTTGGAAGTTGGGACCTCTAGCTAGAGCTACCCCAGGCACCGGCAGCGTTAGTCTCACCTTCATGCAGCACTAGCTAGCTAGCAACTTACGTATTGATTGAGGACAATAGCTCAGGGAGCATCTCTTTCTGTGTCGTGTCGCTATAGGGGAGCAGTAGTGATGCACGGGTTCATCTCAGTTTGGTTAAGGACAATAACTCTTAGGGAGCATCTCTTTCTGTGTCGTGTCGCTATAGGGGAGCAGTAGTGATGCACGGGTTCATCTCAGTTAGGTTAAGGACAATAACTCTTAGGGAGCATCTCTTTCTCTGTCGTGTCGCTATAGGGGAGCAGTAGTGGTGCATGGATTCATCTCAGTTAGGTTACCCGGCACCATGCAGCATATATGGCCCATGGCACTGCCAATGGTGGTAGATGACGATCGAAGAGGAAGGATATCCTAAATCTGCAACAAACTATCCCCACTAATTAAACTAGTTGTGAGGCTCGGCCGGTGCGGTCTTTGGAAGTGCGTGCGCGATTTGGCCGTCTAGCTTCGCGCAACAGGCTACCTCCCCCACGGCGCCGGATCAACTCCAGGTGGCATTCGTCGCATTCCGGTGATGGTCGGGGTGTGCCCCACATCGGTGCAGGTGTTGGCACGCTCTACACATTGGTGTCTGCGGTGGCAGATCTGCTATCTCAGCAAATGCCCGATGCGTCGGTTTTAATCTGGTCTGCGGTTTCGGTGCCGGTGCCTGCCTTGTTGATGGAGGCAGGCGTTCTATGCGGATATGGCTTCACTCAGTGGCAATGTCCACGCCAGAACCGTATGCGTGGGCTCTGGGCGTGTATGCCATAGATGGGGCTGGAATTTCTAGGTCCTGGGTTCATATAGCGTGCGTGGCATCGGCAGCAAGACTTCTTCATGGAATATTGGTGGCGGTAACATAGGGGGACTTCGTTCTTGGCGATGCTCTTTGAGTGTCGGGTCTCGAGTTTCGGGGTGAAAATCCTAGGTCTGACCTTTATTAGTTGTACCTGGCAGTGGCGGTTTATGCTCCCTTGTTGAAGGCATTGTCTGGAGATTGCTCGGGCTTTCTCTCCTGGGTAAAAACCTATGATCTAGCCAATGTGGTTGGATCCGGCGACGACAGTGCTCATGCACCGTTCTCTTCGTGGAGGCGCCGCCGTTGGGGAACCTTTCACGTAGTCTGGGCATTGCCAATGGCTATGGTAGTTGTTGTTTTTTTGCTGCAGCGGGTCGTTCGCCTCGCCTTGATCTCTGCGCACCCTTTTCTTTTTTGTAATAATTTAGCTGTGTGCATCCGTGATGTCCCGACTAGCTCTTAATATCGTGTTGTTGCATAGGCTGACAGTACTTGATATCAGCTTGATATTAATATATTACACTATCGAAAAACTAGTTGTGAGGGTGCACCTTGACACGGTCAAAGTCTAGCCAGGAGCAAACCCAGATTTTCTTTTTAATGGGGACATGTTCTGTATAAATTCGAATAATGTAAGTAAATTCCCTATGAATAAAAGGCAATTTTGTTGGAATTCAAAATTTTGAGTGGTGGACTTGGCTCTCACTCAGCACTACATGGGGCCCGCCCTTGTGTCTTGCGATCTTAACTAATTGTTATCTTATTCGTCTTTTGCAGTTGGGTATCTTTCCATAGCCGAATGGCAAGCTCCTTCTAACCTTGCTTTAGTAATATTATAAACATAAAATAAATTGCACTTAGAAGAAATTGAACCTTGACACTTGGATCTATCTGGGCTTCTTCAAAGTTGCCGACTATGCAGCGGTGAGTAAAAGTGTGCCTACACCACACCAAAAGTTTACTGAAAAATGGCAATATATCAAAAGCACCCCTCTCATTCGAGAGGATTAACTGCATGTCAAGCCATGGTAAGGTTCTTCGCTTGGCATCGAACAAAACCACATACTCCACTGCTAGTGTTCCCCCTCCCCGTGCGCAAATTCTTGTAAATAAAAATGATGGTGGCCCCCTGTTGCGGGGATTTCACGGCAAAACTCATGGTTGGGGAATTTTGTAAGGACAAGGCACACGTGGATGATCTAGGAACGGGATTTCACACGAGGGAGATTGCACCCATGTTCGGGCCCCCTGTTCTATCACTACTGGGAATAGGTTTATAGGTGGGCTCAAATTAGCGGCGGGCACAGTCAGGCACCCACCACTGTTATTTTGGAAAAGTAGCAGTGGCGGTTAAAAATTGTTGCCCGCCACTGAAGTTGCCACGGCAGTGGCGGGCATAATTCATGACCCGCCACTCATAAACTTTTCCAAATTTGCCCGCGGGATGAAAGCAATCAGTGGCGGGCAAGTAAGGAACGCTCGCCACATGTATGTTTCGCCAACCCGCGCCAATTTTTTTAAAAAATTCTTAAAGTTTGCAGTGGCGGGTAGTATGAGACGCCTGCCACACGTATATTAAGTCCAAAAATATCCTCAAAAAATCACATTTACTAAACCTATAATAGTATCAAATTTGAGGATGGGGCTTTCAATGGTGTATTACTAATGAAAAAAGTTTGAAATTGAAACGCCTTAAATAAATGGAGTTGTGTGGAAGGTGGCGGTTTTCATTCGAAACCCTGACACTTCGTGAGAGAATGTCCGGTTTGTACATGAGGTGCATCAAATTTTTGCCGTAACGCTCTCATTTTTTTACCACATCCCACAGGGGTCCAATGAAGACACCATGTCAAGTTTCATCCCTTTCGGAGGTCGTTTGCACGCTATTTCTTACCGAAGAGCGTTCTACCCCAGAAAATCAGTTAATGCTTCGAAAATAGCAAACCAACTTAAAAAGTGCTCAAATTTGAGCTTTGGGCTTCCAATGGTGTTTATTACTAATGAAAAAAGTTTGAAGTTGAAAAGCTTTAAATAAATGGAGTTGTGTGTGGAAGGCGGCGGTTTTCGTTCGAAACCCTGACACTTCACGGGAGAGTGTCCGGTTTGTACTCGAGGTGCATCAAGTTTTTGCCGTAACACTCTTAAATTTGTACCACACCCCACAGGGGTCCAATGAAAACACCATGCCAAGTTTCATCCCTTTCGGAGCTCGTTTACACGCTATTTCTTACCGAAGAGCGTTCTGCCCCTTTTAGTTGCCGGAAAATCAATTAATGCTTCGAAAATAGCAAACCAACTCAAAAAGTACTCAAATTTGAAAATGGGGCTTCTAATGGTTGGTATTACTAATGGAAAAAGTTTGAAATTGAAATGATGTATAAATAATATCCATAAAACAACAAAACAGTAAGATGACTCAAATAGTGGCAGGTAACAACAAGTGCCCGCCACTGCAAGTCCGTTTGCTGTGGCGGGCCTTCGGCCGCGCCCGTCGCTGCTTGACCCTCACAGTCATATGGCAGGTTTTGGGCCGCGCCTGTCGCTGCTAGCCCCACATGGACAGTAGTTCGATTTCCCCCCAAAAACCACCTCCACACCTACTTGAAACCCAAAATCAGATTCATTCCCCCAACTCCCAAATCGCGCCGTCGCCCGCCTCGCCGCAGCGACCGTCCACGCTGCGGCGGCCATCCTTCGTCCGCTATCGCGCCCTTTCCGCCGTCGCGTGCCTGCCTTCTCCCTGCACCGGCCGCCATGGCCTCCTCCTCCAACAGCAGAGGGCTCATCCCCTCGCCGCTGGCTAACTCCTCCGCCGCGGCCACTCCCGCTCCCTCCTCCTCCTTGTGCTACAGCAGCTCAATCTACAGGCAAGTAAGCACGCGGCCTCAATCTATACGTAACCAATGTTGCCAAAATTTCTTACACATGAAAACCTAGGTTTTACATATATATCTATTAGATTCACATATTTATAGATTCTAGATGAACATTCATATTAGATTCACATTTTTATAGATTCTAGATGAACATGTCTATAGATGAGTACAGAGTGCTCACATATTTATTTGGAGTGCTCAAACTTTGCAGGGCATCAAAATGAGTGCCAAAATTATGGCGAAATGTTGATTAATTTCCGTTTCTTAACTTTTCTGGCACTCAATGTTATCATTTTTTTAGCAATAGTCATGCCCATTTTTTTCTTCCATCCGCAGTCTTTAATGTTCATGTTTATAGTCATGAACATGTATATTAGATCCACATGTTTATAGATTCTAGATGAAAATGTATATGGATTGACATGTTTATAGTCATGAAATTTATTTATAGTCATGAAAATGTATATTGATTGACATGTTTATAGTCATGGAATTTATATTCATTTTTTAGCAAAAGTCATGCCCTTTTTTTCTTCCATCCGTAGTCTTTAATGTTCATGTTTATAGTCATGAACATGTATATTAGATCCACATGTTTATAGATTCTAGATGAAAATGTATATTGATTGACATGTTTATAGTCATGAAATTTATATACATATTAGTTGATGTTTCATATATGTAATTAATTAGTAGCCTTTTATTTTATTGGTCTCTTATCCATACGGAGTGATCTTTTTTTATTTTGAATGCTCAAACTATGCAGGGCTTCAAAATGAGTGCCAAAATTATGGCGAAACGTTGATTAATTTCAGTTTTGCAACATTTCTGGCACTCAGTGTTATCATTTTTTAGCCAAAGTCATGCCCATTTTTTTCTTTGATTCATAATTTCTATTTAATTTCTGAACATGATGGTAGGCACCGAACCAAGCATGCCAATGATGTGGCGACAGCAGGCTTGGTGCGTGCCACAAGGTTCACCTCACTTGCAATGAAATCTGCGTAGTACTTCAGGAGGACTTTATGGACTGGGCGGTACGTTTTGATTCTACTAGTGCTGTGGCTGATCAGTTGCTACCGTATATAAAGTTTCGCCTACAATTGTCTAATTGCTGTTTTCTTTTAATTATGCTGAGCGCATCCCTTGTTGGGGAAGGGCTGAGTTCATGCGTGTGGCGAACCTGCCCATCGATGTGGAGGCCACAGTTCAGTTTGACATGGCCTTGTTCAAAAATGGCATACCCTTGACCCTTAGTGTCACCAACGAGGCACACCAAACGTATTTCAGTGGTCCAAGTTGGATGCAGATTGACACAGAGTTATGGATGCAAGCTGGGAAGGCGTTCTTACTAATTCTCCATGAATTTGAGCAGGGAAACCACATCTATCTGTGGTACGATGTCCCCAGTCGCCATAGTAGTTTCTGTGTTGATCCCGATGTCGTACGGGTACTTGTATCGTACTAGCACTTTATTGAACATATATGCTGTATGCACCTACTATATTGTCATGTCTAAGTATTAAACATTAGAGAGCTGTTAAACTAAAACTAAAGTCCGTATTTAAACTGTGCTATGTATGACTTTACTGTGACACCCCAATAGTTAATCCACAGTGACCCCATGCTAATGATGCCATGTCATCACCTTTTTGCAAAGCCAATTGCCACTTGATTGAAACTCAAGTCAAATTCAAATTCAAATAGCAAGTCAAATTATTATTTCTCCAAACTGTATAACAAAAAAATGTTGGTTGTGTTGCAATTAATAACTAAGTAATTTCCATAAATAATCCACCATGTTTTGAATTATTAAAATGCCACTAACATCAAATAAACTGAACCAGCAACATTAAATTTAGCCAATTCAATTTAAACAAATAGTTATACATTTCAAAATAAATTGAAACTTGATGGACTAAATCAAATTGTTGCCTAAAATTTATGTGTGAAATTTCATAGCCAACTAAATTCATTTAATAGCAAAAAAAAAACAGAGACAGTAAATAGAAAGTAGAAAAAGAACAAAAACTTACTGTGTGACTAGGCTCTACGTGCACAGTGCACGACCTAGCCCACCACCGCGGCCTTTCGTCAACCTCCAGCCTCACTGGAGGCAGAGCCCGCGCCATGGCCACTCACTCGTCGATGCGCCACGCGTCGATCATCCAGTGACTCCCCGCGAAGGTTAAGACCCCCCCTCGACTGCCTGGACACGAACCCTAGCCCTCACTCTCCCCACTCGCGCCGCTTTCTTCCCCGCAACGCTCGGCCGAACCGTCGTCGCCATGGCCTTCACCATTGTCGTGGCCACCGAGCTCCTCGCGCCTTGTGAGCTTGTCTGCTAGCTCCGCCACGCTCCTCCACGTCGTCTGCGCCTTCGAGCTCAAGCCAGAACGCCACCAAGCCCCGGGATCAAGCTCGTTTTCCACCTCTGCCCCGCGGCTCACCGTCGTCGACTCCGGCCACCCCACGGCTTCCCGCGGGCTCCCCTGGATGCGTGCGAGCCTGGGCATCCTCCTGGTGCCCTCTGTTTGCCCTGCCGTCGTCTGTGGCCGATTTCCGACGAGTCCCGCATCGCCCCGCCGCTGTTTGGTCACCAGGGCGCGCGCCGTCGTTTAAACGCCGATGGACCCACATGCTGGGTCATTAGTGACTAATTGCAGCGCTAACAGCCACTGACGATGGGCCATGCTACTGTAGCAATTAGGTTTAGCTCTAATTAAAATCTGCTAAATAATCGACTCACTGACTGCAGGGCACCACATCCTAATTAACCTAATTAACTTAATTTAATCCGCTATTAAACTATCAGTCACTGACTGCTGGGACCCACACGTCAGTTGACCAGTCAACATTGACCAGTTGACTGCTGACTGTGCGGTCAACTGGGCCCCACATGTCGGTTTGACTGCTGACTGTGCAGTTGACCATGTCAACTGGCCTCATTGTCAGCCACACAACCACATTGCTGTGTACACTTCTTTGTACCCGTAGCAATTTATATTTAATAAATTTTAAAATTAAAATAAATCCAGAAATTCCAGAAAAACTTTAAACTTTGGAAATTCATATAAAATAAACCGTAGCTCGGATGAAAATAATTTATATATGAAAAATGATCAGAAAAATATAATGAATATGAATATGCCACCCACATACCTGTCAGACCCCTCTAACATGATGAACCTGGACATTTTGCATCAGGATCATCTGACCGAATAATACCTGGAGCTGGGAAAACATTGTCAGATGTTTTCCCTCTTCTTTTAAAGTGTTTAGGGATGCATTAGAGCATATCATCATCACACATTGCCATGACATGCATCTGTGTTGCATTTGTATGCCCGTTATTTCTCAGTTTTCTCCCCTCTCCTCTATTCTTTCGGTAGACTCCGAGACTGCCACTGCCCCCGAGTACGATTACATTGTCGACGACCCATCCTTCACAGCAGAGCTTCCAGGCAAGCAAACCCCCTTGATCATCTCGATATCGCATATTATTTCCCTCTACTTCTTGCATTAGAGAGTCTATTCAGTTGATGCTTTATCGGTAGATCATTTTCTGTTGCATAGCCTATTTTTGTTAAACTGTTGTTGATACATTACCTGTTATCCTATATGCTTAGTATAGATATGCTAGAGTCACATCAGTGGCCCTACACCTTGTCTGTTGGCCATGCTATACTATCGGGCCATGATCCCTTGGGGTGATGATCATGGATATACTTATACTACTACACTAAACATGTTCATACTAAAGTCGGGTTGGCTCAGAGAGCACCCGCGAGTGATTAACTGTGGCGGCTGGCTGTTAGCACTAGTAGAAAACCTACCTTTGATCCGAAGCATTAGTCCCTGCCGGGTTTGGGCCCGGGACTAATGTGATCATTAGTCCCGGTTCCAACGGCTAGGAGCGGACGGGGGCATGGCCCCTTTAGTCCCGGTTCAATTGGGACCTTTAGTCCCGGTGGATGATACCAACCGGGACTAAAGGTGCTCGCAGGGTGGGCCCCTGCGAGCACCTTTAGTCGCGGTTGGTATCACCCACCGGGACTAAAGATAGACCTTTAGTCGCGGTTGGTATCACCCTCCGGGACTAAAGTCTTCCGTATATAAACCCGAGCCCAAGCTCTCATTTCCCTCCTCTCTGTTTCCTTCCCCTAGCTCGAGCTCATCCTCCATTGTTGCCAAGATTTGTCTAGATTGGAGGCACCCCATCTATCCAAGGGTTCTAAAAGGTTAGCAACTTCATCGTTTCATCTCTCATTGCTAGTTTAGCTCGTTTCATGCTCTAAGTATAGTGATTTGTGGGTTTTAGTTTGGGAGTAATTATGTGAGAGTTTATTTGATTTATATGCAATTTGAGCTCAAATTAACTTCTTAGTTTGCATACGTGTAGGTGTGGTTTACTTAGTGCCTTCCCGTCCCCGTCCTCACCGCCGTCGATCGCCCGCAACGCCCCGTCGCCGGCACCACCTTGGTGAGCCTCTTGTTCTTCTTATCCTTTTTGTAAAAAAAATAAATCTTATTTGTATAATTTAGATAGTTACTTGTATAATTTTCTTACTTGTATGATTGTTTGTTATACATAGTGCCATGGTTTTGATATCCGTCCCCGTCGGCCCTCGTCTGGTTTATGATTCGGATGTGGTATATTATCTTTTATAACTTTTTGTTGCATTTCGTGTTTATGAAAATTATGCCCATCAAGTTGAGATAGATATTTTTATCTAGGAGGTATGTGAACCGGAAATTGCAACTGACCCTCTTGTCGAGAAGTCAAATTTAGTTGAAAAAGAAAATGAGTATTTGAAAGAAAAATTGAAAAGAATTGAAGAAGAGAAGATGAAATTGGAGTTGTATGTTGCTGATGTCATCAATGATAACAAGATCAAGATGGATGCAATGCGCTTGAAGATTAGAAAGATTAGAAAATATATCATTAATAAAAAGGCTTGGAATCATTATGCTGTTGGATCAATTATTACCTTAGTTGTGATTTTGATCGCATTTGTTGTTGCATTTAAATGCTTTAGCTAGATAGTTGTCTGTTGTTTTATGAGAATAAGTGTGTACGAACTTTATGTGTGAACTTGTATTAATTTGGTCTTTTTGATGTTGTGTAATGAAGATGAGCCGGCAATGGATGTACGATGACCGACGCTCTCCCCCGTTCATTAACGGCGTGCATAGTTTTCTGCGTGCAGCTGAGGCAAACAAGCGGAAAGGTTTTATGTGTTGTCCATGTGGTGTCTGTAAGAATGATAGGAATTACTCTATCTCAAAAGTCCTTCACAGCCACCTGCTTTAGTTCGGTCTCATGTCCGGCTATAACTGTTGGACCAAGCACGAAGAAAGAGGGGTTATAATGGAAGAGAATGAAGAAGAAGAGTATGATGTCAACTATCCTAGGTCCCCTGAATACGATGGTACTACAATGGGGGAAGAAGCTGAAGAAGAGGCATCAGATGAGCCCGCTGATGATCTTGGTCGGGCCATTGCTGATGCAAAGAGAAACTGCGCAAGTGAGAAGGAGAAGTTGAAGTTGCAGCGCATGTTAGAGGATCACCAAAAAATGTTGTACCCAAATTGCGAAGATGACAAGAAAAAGCTGGGTACCACATTGGAACTGCTGCAATGGAAGACAGAGAATGGTGTATCTGACAAGGGATTTGAAAAGTTGCTGAAAATATTAAAGAAGATGCTTCCAAAGGACAACGAATTGCCCGACTGTACGTACGAAGCAAAGAAGGCTGTCTGCCCTCTAGGATTAGAGGTGCAGAAGATACATGCATGCCCTAATGACTACATCCTCTACCGCGGTGAGGAGTACGAGAATTTGAATGCATGCCCGGTATGCGGTGCATTGCTCTATAAGATCAGCCGCGATGACCCTGGTGATGTTGAGGGCGAGCACCCCATGAAGAGGGTTCCTGCCAAGGTGATGTGGCATGCTCCTATAATACCACGGTTGAAATGTTTGTTCCAAAACAAAGAGCATGACAAGTTGTTATGATGGCACAAAGAAGACCATAAGAAAGACGGGATGTTGAGAGTACCCGCTGATGGGTCGCAGTGGAGAAAAATCAAGAGAAAGTGGCCGGAATTTGTAGCTGACACAAGGAACTTATTGTTTGGTATAAGTGCAGATGGCATTAATCCTTTTGGGGAGCAGAGCTGCAATCATAGCACTTGGCCTGTGACTCTATGTATCTATAACCTTCCTCCTTGGTTGTGCATGAAGCGGAAGTTCATTATGATGCCAGTGCTCATCCAAGGCCCTAAGCAACCCGGCAACGACATTGACGTGTATCTAAGGCCATTAGTTGAATAACTTTTAAAGTTGTGGGATATATAAGGTGTACGTGTGTGGGATGAGCACAAACAGGAGGAATTTGACCTACGAGCGTTGCTGTTTGTAACCATCAATGATTGGCCTGCTTTTAGTAATCTTTTAGGACAGACAAACAAGGGATACAATGCATGCATGCACTATTTAGATGAGACTGAAAGTATATATTTGGATAAATGTAAAAAGAATGTGTACCTGGGACATCGTCGATTTCTTCCGATCAAGCATCTCTTTAGAAAGAAAGGCAAGCATTTCAAAGGTGAGGCAGATCACCGGAAGAAGCCTGACCACCGTACTGGTGATCATATACTTGATATGGTCAAGGATTTAAAAGTAATCTTTGGAGAGGGTCCTGGTGGACAATCTGTTCCGAATGACGCTGACGGACACACACCCATGTGGAAGAAGAAATCTATATTTTGGGACCTACCCTATTGGAAAGTCCTAGAGGTCTGCTCTGCAATCGACATGATGCACGTGATGAAGAATCTTTGTGTGAACCTGCTAGGCTTCTTGGGCGTGTATGGGAATACCAAAGATACACTGGAGGCATGGGAGGACCAGCAACGTATGCACGAAAAAGACGGCATGCATCAAAAGCAGTATGAAGGTCCTACCAGCTACGCTCTTACCAAAGAAGAGAAGGAAATCTTTTTTGAATGCCTGCTCAGTATGAAGGTCCCGTCTGGCTTCTCGTCAAATATAAAGGGAATAATAAATATGGCAGAGAAAAAAATTCCAAAACCTAAAGTCTCACGACTGTCACGTGATTATGACGCAATTACTTCCGGTTGCATTGAGGGGGCTTCTACCGGAAAATGTTCGATTAGCCATTGTGAAGCTATGTGCATTCCTCAATGCAATTTCTCAGAAGGTAATCGATTTAGAAATCCTACCAAGGTTACATAATGATTTGGTCCAATGTCTTGTCAGTTTCGAGTTGGTGTTCCCACCATCCTTATTCAATATTATGATGCACGTCCTAGTTCACCTAGTCGAAGAGATTACCATTCTGGGTCCTGTATTTCTACACAATATGTTCCCCTTTGAGAGGTTCATGGGAGTCTTAAAGAAATATGTTCATAACCGTGCTAGGCCAGAAGGAAGCATCTCCAGGGGCCATGAAACAGAGGAGGTTATTAAGTTTTGTGTTGACTTTATTCCTGACCTTAAGCCTATTGGTGTTCTTGAATCGCGTCATGAGGGGAGACTGAGTGAAAAAGGCACGCTAGGAAAGGATTCAGTAATATGTATGGACGGGCATTCTTTTACTCAAGCACACTACACAGTTTTACAAAATTCCACCTTGTTGGCTCCGTATAACGAGGAACACGTGGATATTGTACGCTCCAAGAAACCGAAGCAGTCTGACCCCTGGATTAAACGTACACACATGGCGACTTTTGGCGGTTGGTTGCAAACACATCTCATGAATGACACCACTGTTGGAGATGAGTTGTACTTGTTGGTCAAGTCACCATCTTCGACTATATTGACTTTCAAAGGGTACGAGATAAATGGGAAGACATTTTACATGACCGCCCAAGATAAAAAGAGCAGCAACCAAAACAGTGGTGTCCGTTTTGATGCAACAAATAACAATAGGAAAAAGGACACATAGTATGGTTACATAGAGGAGATATGGGAACTTGACTATGGACCTTCTTTTAAGGTCCCTTTGTTTCGGTGCAAATGGGTCAATCTGACAGGAGGCGGGGTAAAGGTAGACCCGCAGTATGGAATGACAACAGTGGATCTCAACAATCTTGGGTACACAGATGAACCATTCGTCCTAGCCAATGATGTGGCATAGGTTTTCTATGTGAAGGACATGTATACCAAACTGAGAAAAAGAAAAGATAAGGAAGCGAATACATCATATGGTGAGCCAAAGCGCCACATAGTTCTTTTAGGGAAAAGAAACATCGTGGGAGTGGAGGACAAGACAAACATGTCAGAAGATTATGAAAAGTTTGATGAAATTCCCTCTTTCACAGTGAAGACTGACCCAAGCATCCTGTTAAATGATGAAGATTCTCCATGGTTACGGCGCAATCATAAGCAAGGGCCACACGCGAAGAACAAGTTTTATACCCCAAGATCCCACTCTGGGATGTGACCGGCTTCACCGTCATCACTTTCTCTCTAGTGAGTTTCTGGACTTATAACTGGAAAGTCCCACTTCGGATAAACCAGAGGGAATCTTTGTAAGAGTTAGGGTATATATGTGTTTTGGCATTTTGGCATTTGAAACATGATTTTTGAATAATTATTTATTAAGTTATGAATTTTCAATTATTCCTGTCCTTTTAGTATTATAATTATACAGAGGAGTTAATCAATGCAATTATGTCCAAACAAAATATTTCACTATGTATTTTGCAAGGTTGATCATACACGGTTTGTCCCGGTTGGTGGCTCCATATAAAATAACAAGGTTAATATAGACATGGCTTAAACGTCTTGACATCGATGAATACAGCAGAAGCATCGGAGATGATAAGAGAGAAATGTTGTATGACATAAAGTTGGAGCTTTGATTTTGACAGCATTGATCGCCTTGTGTCATATTTTCAAACCACCACCTGTTGGTAGGATTGTTCAAGTAACTGTTCGGTATATACAAGATAACCAAATATTTTGCACCTTTGATTCTGGATTGATTGACATAGTTATGGGAGACAACTATTCTTATGATGGCTTTAATCTAGAATCACTGTAGTTACATGAAGGCGATGTATTAACTGGCAAAATTAAGAATGTGAATAAAAATAGGTTCATAGTTTACCTAACATGCAAGCAGAGAGCAATGAAAAGATGGCCAATCTCGAGAAATAACCATGATCCATACTATCATGCACAAAAGGTGGTTCCGACCCAGGATGACAAGGCTCGGAAACAAAAGGAAGAGAAGAAACATTTCAAGCCCAGGATGATTGTTCATCCTCACTTCCAGAATTTGACGGCAGAAGAGGCAATGGAGGTGTGTTGTCCTGTTGAGTAGTCTATTGTTTTGGCATATCTCATGAACATCCAGGCACCTTTATATTATCTTACATCAGGAGTACAAACCCACATCATGAGAAAGATTTTGACAGCATTGATCGCCTTGTGTCATATTTTCAAAAACATATTGACAAACCACCACCCGATGTTGGCCCTTCAATGTGAAATGTTGCAGCAATGGTACCTATGAAAAATAACTTGATAGAACTATTTGTCACTCTCTGATGAAAATTAAAACTCCTCATGTTGACTAACAGAAACATAATATAATTTGGCAAAATAATAACAAGAAAACGTAAACTAAAATAATCAAAACAAAGGAAAAAGGTATAAAACTAAAAGAGCTAAACAGAATCTGTTTTTGATTAAAACACCTATTTAAATTATCCTAAAAATTCCCAAACTGAACATACTGATAAAACACACTAATATTAAACAGCAGGAAAAAGAATCACTCAAAAATTTATTTTTAAACTAAAGTTACTCACAAACTAGTGATTCACACAAATTTCAAAGAATTCAAATTTAAACTAATCAAATTTGAAAACTACAGGAACTAACAGAAAGTTTATAATTTTTGTGACCTAAAGCAAAAAGATTCACTGAAAAACTCTAAATACTGCCTGTAAGTAGAAACAAAAGTAAAAAAATAAAGCAAAAAACAAAAACAGAAAACATGGAAAACACCTCTAGTCCCGGTTGCCACCACCAGCCGGGACTAAAGGTCCTTCTCCCGCGCTTAATTTGGGCCGCCGAAAAGAGACCTTTAGTTCCGGTGCGTGGCTGGAACCGGGACTAAAGGCCAACCTTTAGTCCCGGTTCCAGCCACGCACCGGGACTAAAGGACCTTTAGTCCCGGTGCGTGGCTGGAGCCGGGACTAAAGGTCCCGCGTATATAAGTTGTGTCCCGGGGCCAGCCACTGCCCGGGAGACAAATCGAACACCACGCCGCCAGGCCGATCGTCTTCAACCTTCGACGCTGGAGATCGCCGACACCGTCCCGCTCGCTCCGGCCCCTTCCCGAGCCCGCTGAGCATCGCCTCGACCTCGCGGTGAGCCCCATGTCAAGACCGCTCCGTTTACCCTTTGATTCCATGCCAGTAGCCCACACTCGACGTCGCCGCCCACGCCCATGCCCACTCTCGAGGTCGGTGCCGTTTCCGGCCACCCCGGCGGCTGCCACCACCACCATTCGATGCGGCGTCGTGCCCGTGTTCGGACGCACCAAGCCGTGCATCAACCCGAGCCCCGTAGCATTGATCCCGGCGAGCACCCGAGAACACCTCCACCTCCGCTCGTCGCCATTAGATCTTTGTTCATATACATCAGGCAAATTGAGAAGAATTTCTTAATGCAACACTTAGTGTTGAGTCTCAACAATTTCTTTGTGTTGATAATGTGTGTTAATGATCATCTTACTAGCTTGTTGCCATATAGGATGAAAATTATGAACTCTAATGATGTATGGAACTCGATAGAATTTCTTGAGAGAGTTGTTGTGATGCTTGTGTTATTACTGTGAAATGCTCTTGTGTTGACTTAGTTGAGAATGTATGTATGACTAAACCGTAAGGTTTAGTCATTAGTGAAGTTGACAGAAGGCGTGCTATCTAAAGAAATTAATTATAAAATAAGACAAGCGTTGGGACACTCATACCATAAGACGAGGGGGAGTAGGATTACTACCTTCTGAAGATGGAATATTTTTGGTAAGCCAAGAATTTTCTATCCTCCATTTATGACATAAAGGATTTTGGTGCACTAGTAGAGAAACGACCTTTAGTCCCGGTTGGAAAAGGCCTTTATGTAGGAGATATGCCCTAGAGGCAATAATAAATGATATTATTTATCTCCAAGTTCATAATTATGTTTATGTTCCATGCTATAACTGCTGTGGTTCTCGAGCCCATATATCCATAAAGGCTCTGGGGAAAACCCATGTGCACGTGTGGAATAATAAACAGTAAAATGTATTCCTTGTCATGCCTCTAAGACTAGCTCTAGTGTTGCATGATGATTATGTTTTCCCAATCATGGGCATGTCTATGCTAGCAACTTTGAGGGCACAATGTTGGTAGAACATTTGTGTTGAATCGACCCGAATTGATGTTATGCTATGAGATACTTTCGTCACAAGTTAATGGTTAATAACACAGAGATGGTTAACGTTTGCATGATTCCTTAGACCATGAGAGTATCAAGTTTCCTGATGCTTGCTTCATGAACTTTGGGGTTTGTTAAACGTCATCCGTAATTGGGTGGCTATTATGGCGGCTTACGTGTTCATGGAAAAGTATGTCAAGTAACTTGATAGCTCAAGATTGGGATTTGCTCCTCCGACGATGGAGAGATATCTCTGGGCCCTCTCGATGTTATGGTATCCATCATCGTCTGGCCAGACACAATGTGATTTGATCACAGGGATGCCGGAACACGAGAACAAGAAAAGAGAACAATATCGGTAACGAGGTCACTGGCATAGTGGACAAGTTGTTGATCCACGGGGATGCCAACATGTCACACCTCTGGTATTTGTAACATATCACGAAGCAACAGGAATAGCACACGACAACTGGAGGTTCACTTGAATATTTATTCATGTGGGTATAGGGGTCAATATGGGTGTCCACGGCTCCGATGTTGATCATTGATCGGAAAGTGTTCCGGTCATGTCTATGCTTCACTGAACCTATAGGGTCTCACGCTTTAGGGTCATCTATCTACAGAATACTAGACAGGGAGTCTGAGAGAAAATAACCGGAAAAGTTCTGGACGCAACGGAAATGTTCCGGAGACGATATCGGAATAGTTCTGGTAAAACTGAAAAGTTGTTTCAGGGGATACCATTAAGTCAAATTGGTTTCGGCACACGCTTGATAATTCTTGGAGGGTGCCAGAATCATTTTGGAAACTTCTGGGAATTTTCTGGGATAAAAACCGGAAATGTTCCGGAGCGGCCGGAACCGGTTCGGCTGGTTTTCGCAGATAAAAATCACTAATCCGAAAGTGTTTTGGAACGAATCCAAAATCATTTTAGTGGGTACTAGAATTGTTCTAAGACCCACAGAAATATTTTCGGATTTAATAGTCGCGGATAATTGTCTCCGTGAATAGTGAAAATCACTTTATGGTTACTTTATTTGAAAGCCACCTTTTAGGGCTTTTGCAAAAAGGCTTCTAGAAGGACTTGGGTACCAAGGAAACCCTTTGGGGGGGGGGGCCATGAGGGTGTCTAGCCAAGGGTGGGGTTCCTCCTTGGAGCTCCACATGGCACTCCTTTTTCCCCTTATGCCCTTTATGTATGACATAAAGTGTGGGTACTTTTGGTATTTTGAATACCCATCCCACCCCTTGGTTTTCCTATAAATAGGAGTTGAGGGGGCTGCCCAAACCTAATCCTTGCTCTCATACACATGCCATAGACTTGTCTGGCTTCTCTCTCCCTCCCAGGGAAATAGTTTAGTAGAGCCGAAAGGCTGTTTGGGTTTTGGCAGGAACTAGTTCTGGACGGCGAAGCCGTGCCGGATAGATGACACCGTATGTGTGCAACTCTGTAGAGAGATCATTGTTTTGATCTTATTTTGAGAGTGCCTCCCGAAGGGCTGTCTGAGTGACCGTCCGAGTTTCGAGGGTCCTCCCGAAGGGCTATTCGAGTAACCGTCCGAGTTTCGAAGGTCCTCCCAAAGGGCTGTCCGCGACACCGTCCGGGGGACTGTTCGACCGCCTCCCGGAGGGCTGTCAGAGGGGCAAATGAGGTTATACATCCTCGCGGTTGGGAGGTTATATATCCTAGCTGTAGGGATCTGCACCACCGAGCTTCATCGACTCTACTTCCCCTGCGCTACGAGTCGGTAACGAAAAGATCAAACCTTGTATGCAGTCTTCATAGTGGTCCTGGGCTGGTGCGCAGGTCGGAATTTTTTTGTTTTCTGCTGCTTTCCCCTACAGTGGCATCATGAGCCATGCTATGCATAGATGCAGGTTGCAATCTAGAATACATAGAGATGTATGGGTGTTGCACAATATAATTAGGTAGTAGATGAGTTCTATTACTGAAAATTATTTGTGCGGGTAGCAGATGAAATCTGTTACCCGATATTCTTATTGCTTCCATGGAATTTGCATATTTCTGATCTTGATAACATCATGTTGGAGTTTCAATGTTCTGGCAATCCGCAATCCTGATTGATCGACAAAGTGCTAATAGTTCATTGAATTCCACCATAGTTAAAAAGAAAGATGAAATTTCGCAGACGAAAGGGCAATGCAGATATGATCTGCACGGGGGTCATGCGTATGACAAAGTTTAGTATGGGGCTCGAGATTTTATTATCTCGTGTTTCATACACCCCGCAAAAGTTAATCTAGTGACTTGAATTATCATACTTGCTTCATGAACTTTGGGGTTTGTTAAACGTCATCCGTAATTGGGTGGCTATTATGGCGGCTTATGGGTTCATGGAAAAGTATGTCAAGTAACTTGATAGCTCAAGATTGGGATTTGCTCCTTCGACGATGGAGAGATATCTCTGGGGCCTCTCGATGTTATGGTATCCATCATCGTCTGGCCAGACACAATGTGATTTGATCACAGGGATGCCGGAACACGGGAACGAGAAAAGAGAACAATACCGGTAACGAGGTGACTGGCATAGTGGACAAGTTTTTGATCCACGGGGATGCCAACATGTCACACCTCTGGTATTTGTAACATATCACGAAGCAACAAGAATAGCACACGGCAACTGGAGGTTCACTCGAATATTTATTCGTGTGGGTATAGGGGTCAATATGGGTGTCCACGGCTCCAATGTTGATCATTGATCGGAAAGTGTTCCGGTCATGTCTATGCTTCACTGAACCTATAGGGTCTCACGCTTTAGGGTCATCTATCTGCTGAATACTAGATAGGGAGTCTGAGAGAAAATAACCGGAAAAGTTTCGGACGCAACGGATATGTTCCGGAGACGATATCGGAATAGTTCCGGTAAAACTGAAAAGTTGTTTCAGGGGATACCATTAAGTCAAATTGGTTTCGGCACACACTTGATAATTCTTGGAGGGTGCCAGAATCATTCTGGAAACTTCTGGGAATTTTCTGGGATAAAAACCAGAAATGTTCCGGAGCTGCCGGAACCAGTTCGGCTGGTTTTCGCAGATAAAAATCACTAATCCGAAAGTGTTTTGGAACGAATCCAAAATCATTTTAGTGGGTACTAGAATTGTTCTAAGACCCACAGAAATATTTTTGGATTTAACAGTCGCGGAAAATTGTCTCCGTGAATAGTGAAAATCACTTTATGGTTACTTTATTTGAAAGCCACCTTTTAGGGCTTTTGCAAAAAGGCTTCTAGAAGGACTTAGGTACCAAGGAAACCCTTTGGGGGGGGGGGGGCATGAGGGTGGCCAGGCAAGGGTGGGGTCCCTACTTGGAGCTCCACATGGCACTCCTTTTTCCCCTTATGCCCTTTATGTATGACATAAAGTGTGGGTACTTTTGGTATTTTGAATACCCATCCCACCCCTTGGTTTTCCTATAAATAGGAGTTGAGGGGGCTGCCCAAACCTAATCCTTGCTCTCATACACATGCCATAGACTTGTCTGGCTTCTCTCTCCCTCCCAGCGAAATAATTTCGTAGAGCCGAAAGGTTGTTTGGGTTTTGGCAGGAACTAGTTCTGGACGGCGAAGCCCTGCCGGATAGATGACACCATATGTGTGCAACTCTGTAGAGAGATCATTGTTTTGATCTTATTTCGAGAGTGCCTCCCGAAGGGCTGTCCGAGTGACCATCCGACTTTCGAGGGTCCTCCCGATGGGCTGTCCGAGTAACCGTCCGAGTTTCGAAGGTCCTCCCGAAGGGCTGTCCGCGACACCGTCCGGGGGACTGTTCGACCGCCTCCCGGAGGGCTGTCAGAGGGGCAAATGAGGGTATACATCCTCGCGGTTGGGAGGTTGTAAATCCTAGCTGTAGGGATCTGCACCACCGATCGTCATCGACTCTACTTCCGGTGCGCTACGAGTCGGTAACGAAAAGATCAAACCTTGTATGCAGTCTTCATAGTGGTCCTGGGCTGGTGCGCAGGTCGGAATTTTTTTGTTTTCTGTTGCGTTCCCCTATAGTGGCATCATGAGCCATGCTATGCATAGATGCAGGTTGCAATCTAGAATACATAGAGATGTATGGGTGTTGCACAATATAATTAGGTAGTAGATGAGTTCTATTACTGAAAATTATTTGTGCGGGTAGCAGATGAAATCTGTTACCCGATGTTCTTGTTGCTTCCATGGAATTTGCATATTTCTGATCTTGATAACAGCATGTTGGAGTTTCAATGTTCTGGCAATCCGCAATCCTGATTGATCAACAAAGTGCTAACGGTTCATTGAATTCCACCATAATTAAAAAGAAAGATGAAATTTCGCAGACGAAAGGGCAATGCAGATATGATCTGCACGGGGGTCATGCGTATGACAAAGTTTAGTATGGGGCTCAAGATTTTATTATCTCGTGTTTCATACACCCCGCAAAAGTTAATCTAGTGACTTGAATTATCATACTTGCTTCATGAACTTTGGGGTTTGTTAAATGTCATCCGTAATTGGGTGGCTATTATGGCGGCTTACGGGTTCATGGAAAAGTATGTCAAGAAACTTGGTAGCTCAAGATTGGGATTTGCTCCTCCGACGATGGAGAGATATCTCTGGGCCCTCTCGATGTTATGGTATCCATCATCGTTTGTCCAGACACAATGTGATTTGATCAGAGGGATGCCGGAACACGGGAACGAGAAAAGAGAACAATACCGGTAACGAGGTGACTGGCATAGTGGACAAGTTGTTGATCCACAGGGATGCCAACAATGCAATCCTCTGGTATTTGTAACATATCACGAAGCAACAGGAATAGCACATGGCAACTGGAAGTTCACTCGAATATTTATTCGTGTGGGTATAGGGGTCAATATGGGTGTCCACGGCTCCGATGTTGATCATTGATCGGAAAGTGTTCCGGTCATGTCTATGCTTCACTGAACCTATAGGGTCTCACGCTTTAGGGTCATTTATCTACTGAATACTAGACAGGGAGTCTGAGAGAAAATAACCGGAAAGTTTCGGACGCAACAGAAATGTTCCGGAGACGATATCGGAATAGTTCTGGTAAAACTGAAAGTTGTTTCAGGGGATACCATTAAGTCAAATTAGTTTCGGCACATGCTTGATAATTCTTGGAGGGTGCCAGAATCATTCTGGAAACTACTGGGAATTTTCTGGGATAAAAACCGAAAATGTTCCAGAGCTGCCGGAACCGGTTCGGCTGGTTTTCGCAGATAAAAATCACTAATCCGAAAGTGTTTTGGAATGAATCCAAAATCATTTTAGTGGGTACTAGAATTGTTCTAAGACCCACAGAAATATTTTTGGATTTAACAGTCGCGGAAAATTGTCTCCGTGGATAGTGAAAATCACTTTATGGTTACTTTATTTGAAAGCCACCTTTTAGGGCTTTTGCAAAAAGGCTTCTAGAAGGACTTAGGTACCAAGGAAACCCTTTGGGGGGGCCCATGAGGGTGGCTAGACAAGGGTGGGGTTCCTCCTTGGAGCTCCACAAGGCACTCCTTTTCCCCTTATGCCCTTTATGTATGACATAAAGTGTGGGTACTTTTGGTATTTTGAATACCCATCCCACCCCTTGGTTTTCCTATAAATAGGAGTTGAGGGGGCTGCCCAAACCTAATCCTTGCTCTCATACACATGCCATAGACTTGTCTGGTTTCTCTCTCCCTCCCAGGGAAATAGTTTCGTAGAGCCGAAAGGTTGTTTGGGTTTTGGTAGGAACTAGTTCTGGACGGCGAAGCCCTGCCGGATAGATGACACTGTATGTGTGCAACTCTGTAGAGAGATCATTGTTTCGATCTTATTTCGAGAGTGCCTCCCGAAGGGCTGTCCGAGTGACCGTCCGAGTTTCGAGGGTCCTCCCGAAGGGCTGTCCGAGTAACCGTCCGAGTTTCGAAGGTCCTCCCGAAGGGCTGTATGCGACACCGTCCGGGGGACTGTTCGACCGCATCCCGGAGGGCTGTCAAAGGGGCAAATGAGGGTATACATCCTCGTGGTTGGGAGGTTGTAAATCCTAGCTGTAGGGATCTGCACCACCGATCGTCATCGACTCTACTTCCGCTGCGCTACGAGTCGGTAACGAAAAGATCAAACCTTGTATGCAGTGTTCATGGTGGTCCTGGGCTAGTGCGCAGGTCGGAATTTTTTTGTTTTCTGCTGTGTTCCCCTACAGTGGCATCATGAGCCATGCTATGCATAGATGCAGGTTGCAATCTAGAATACATAGAGATGTATGGGTGTTGCACAATATAATTAGGTAGTAGATGAGTTCTATTACTGAAAATTATTTGTGCGGGTAGCAGATGAAATCTGTTACTCGATGTTCTTGTTGCTTCCATGGAATTTGCATATTTCTGATCTTGATAACAGCATGTTGGAGTTTCAATATTCTGGAATCCGCAATCCTGATTGATCAACAAAGTGCTAACAGTTCATTGAATTCCACCATAGTTAAAAAGAAAGATGAAATTTCACACACGAAAGGGCAATGCAGATATGATCTGCACGGGGGTCATGCGTATGACAAAGTTTAGTATGGGGCTCGAGATTTTATTATCTCCTGTTTCATACACCCCGCAAAAGTTAATCTAGTGACTTGAATTATCATACTTGCTTCATGAACTTTGGGGTTTGTTAAACGTCATCCGTAATTGGGTGGCAATTATGGCGGCTTACGGGTTCATGGAAAAGTATGTCAAGAAACTTGATAGCTCAAGATTGGGATTTGCTCCTCCGACGATGGAGAGATATCTCTGGGCCCTCTCGATGTTATGGTATCCATCATCGTCTGGCCAGACACAATGTGATTTGATCACAGGGATGCCGGAACAAGGGAACGAGAAAAGAGAACAATACCGGTAACGAGGTGACTGGCATAGTGGACAAGTTTTTGATCCACGGGGATGCCAACATGTCACACCTCTGGTATTTGTAACATATCACGAAGCAACAGGAATAGCACATGACAACTGGAGGTTCACTCGAGTATTCATTCGTGTGGGTATAGGGGTCAATATGGGTGTCCACGGCTCCGATGTTGATCATTGATCGGAAAGTGTTCCGTTCATGTCTATGATTCACTGAATCTATAGGAACTCACACTTAAGGGTCATCTATCTGCTGGATACTAGACAGGGAGTCTGAGAGAAAATAACCGGAAAAGTTTCGGACGCAACGCAAATGTTCCGGAGAGGACATCGGAATAGTTCCGGTAAAACTAAAAAGTTGTTTTAGGGGATACCATTAAGTCAAATTGGTTTTGGCACACGCTTGATAATTCTTGGAGGGTGTCAGAATCAGTCTGGAAACTTCTGGGAATTTTCTGGGATAAAAACCGGAAATGTTCCGGAGCTGCCAGAACCGGTTCGGTTGCTTTTCGCAGATGAAAATCACTAATCCGAAGTTGTTTTGGAACGAATCCAAAATCATTTTAGTGGGTACTAGAATTGTTCTAAGACCCACAGAAATATTTTCGGATTTAACAGTCGCGAAAAATTGTCTCCATGAATAGTGAAAATCACTTTATGGTTACTTCAATTGAAAGCCACCTTTTAGGGCTTTTGCAAAAAGGCTTCTAGAAGGACTTAGGTACCAAGGAAACCTCTTTGGGGGGGGGGCATGAGGGTGGCCAGCCAAGGGTGGGGTTCCTCCTTGGAGCTCCACATGGCACTCCTTTTTCCCCTTATGCCCTTTATGTATGACATAAAGTGTGGGTACTTTTGGTATTTTGAATACCCATCCCACCCTTTGGTTTTCCTATAAATAGGAGTTGAGGGGGCTGCCCAAACCTAATCCTTGCTCTCATACACATGGCATAGACTTGTCTGGCTTCTCTCTCCCTCCCAGCGAAATAGTTTCGTAGAGCCAAAAGGCTGTTTGGGTTTTGGCAGGAACTAGTTCTGGACGGCGAAGCCTTGTCGGATAGATGACACTGTATGTGTGCAACTCTGTAGAGAGATCATTGTTTCGATCTTATTTTGAGAGTGCCTCCCGAAGGGCTGTCCGAGTGACCGTCCGAGTTTCGAGGGTCCTCCCAAAGGGCTGTCCGAGTAACCGTCCGAGTTTCGAAGGTCCTCCCGAAGGGCTGTCCGCGACACCGTCCGGGGGACTGTTCGACCGCCTCTCGGAGGGCTGTCAGAGGGGCAAATGAGGGTATACATCCTCGTGGTTGGGAGGTTGTAAATCCTAGCTGCAGGGATCTGCACCACCGATCATCATCGACTCTACTTCCGCTGAGCTACGAGTTGGTAACGAAAATATCAAACCATGTATGCAGTCTTCATAGTGGTCCTGGGCTGGTGCGCAGGTCTGAAATTTTTTGTTTTCTTCTACATTCCCCTACAGTGGCATCATGAGCCATGCTATGCATAGATGCAGGTTGCAATCTAGAATACATAGAGATGTATGGGTGTTGCATAATATAATTAGGTAGTAGATGAGTTCTATTACTGAAAATTATTTGTGTGGGTAGCAGATGAAATCTGTTACCCGATGTTCTTGTTGCTTCCATGGAATTTGCATATTTCTGATCTTGATAACAGCATGTTGGAGTTTCAATGTTCTTGCAGTCCGCAATCCTGATTGATCAACAAAGTGCTAACAGTTCATTGAATTCCTGTAGCGACCCGACCCGAATGGATCGAATCTCTGTGTTCAAGTGTCATCCCTGGATCGGTAATGCTGACACACACAGTACTTGAGGGATTTATAACAGAGTAGCAATCACACACTTATTACATCGAATGTCTCAAAAGAGAACTGCTTACAATAATTAGGCTTAAGGCATCTAATTAAGATAACAGCGGAAGGCTTGGAAGATAAAGTGAGTCCATCAACTCCAACGGCATAGCTAGTGCACGACAACGACCTAGCACACCTTACTCTTCGTCGAAAAGTCTGCAACATGATACGTTGCAGCCCGAAACGGGTCAGCACATGGATATGCTGGCAATATAACACAGTAGAGCAATGAACAGAATAATTGCTATACTACATGCATATTGGGCTGGTGGAAAGCTCTAGTGTGATACTGTTTTGCGAAAAGCTAATTTTCCCTACAACAAAGGAAATATTTTATTTAACTATCATGGTGGTTGTTGAACATTGAGAAGGTAATCCCCCTCTCAATCCCAATTAAAAGTAATCATTAATCCCACAATTAATTTGAGTGATGGATTCATATGATGATCCAAGAACCAGATACTCAAGATGTCCAACCGGGGACACGGCTAATCATGATAGTTTTTACACTCTGCAGAGGTTTGTGCACTTTCCCCACAAGACTCGATCTCCTCCGTTGGATTTCTCGCACTACATGGTGTTTGAGAAACGATGACCGAGACACAGTCTTTCAGAAACATTTACTCTTTACTCTGGGTAGACAGTTACACCTACTTTCCCCTACTCTGCTGCCTACCACTGAAAGAGGTCATGTAACATACTCAAACTATGCTAGAGCCCATATAGCTTGTGGCTGCACACGGAAGTTTCTAGCATGAATAATCTTATGATCCTTTGAGCCTGGGTGGCGGACCGTAGGAGGATCACACGGTATTCCCCCGGGATCTCCTAGGACAACACTGTATATCCCCAGGTGCCCAACAAGCAATCCACCCAGATTGTGTATTAAAGTTGCCACCTTAAGTTGAACCATTAATTAAATCTCACATCTGTCATGGATACACTCAAAACCCAATCCACTCTACGAGCATAGCTGGCAACATAAGCATAGCGTAGAAGTAACCCCCAAGGTTTTATAATAAAGGGCAATATGTCTACCTCATCATCTACTTCCCAATACCCACAAGTTAATCACATCCTAATCATGCAATGTTTGAGGGTCGAAACTAATGCTAAAAACTGGGTAATGAAGAAATATGATCAATGTGTTACTTGCCTTGCTGACGATCGCAAATCCTAGGGACTCGTAGTAGCACGCTTCGCACTCCGGGTACTCTATCGCAAACAAACAATAGCATACATAAGCAATCAAGCGAAGATGCACGGGTAAAATCCAAATGAGAAGACCTAACCAAAGTTCAACTGAAGAACTCCGGTTTGCAAAAAGAATCAATCAAACGGAGCACCGAAACTCAAACTGCGAAAGAAACAAGCTTCGATTACTAATCTGGACTAAAGTCAAATTTTACAGTAGCAAAAACTTGTTTAAGTTGTGTTAAACAGAAAGAGGGCTTCGAGACGAAGATCTAGGCGCTTGAATCGCCTATTCCGACAAACAGCGAAAAGTTTAATAAAACGAAAATCGGATCAGAAATCGCGATCGAAAATTCGCGGAAAATCCGAGAAAAAGAAACTAAACAACAGGCTAACGAACGAACGTTCGCTGCTGCGGTTAAACGTGAAAACCGTTCGTTTAAAACGAACGTACGGACGAACGTCCGCTAAAACTAAACCGACGGAAAACCGATCTAAAAGAATAAACCGGTATTAAAAAAAAAAACGAACCTAGATCTAGGGTTTAAACAAAACCGATCGGTTTTTCTCACGAACCCGACGGCGGCGGCGGATTCCGGCGAGGCTCCGGCGGGACGGCGGGGTGCGGCGCGGGGCGGCGGCGCGGCGCGGCGGCGCGCGACGCGGCGGCGGCGGCGTGCGGCGGCTCGCGGCGAGCGGCGGCGGCTGGCGCGCGAGCGGCTCGCGCCACGCACAGCAGCCGGGCAGGCGGCGGCGGCTGCTTGGCTCCAGGGGGGGGGGGGCGGCGGCTATTTAGGGGGAAGGGGGTGGCTTGGGCGAGGGGCGACGGGGCGGAGGCGCGGGCGGCGGACTCCGGGGGAGTCCCGGTCGGCCACGGGGAGGAAGCGGCGGGGCGAGGCTGCTGGGCCGGCTGGGCTTCGGCCCAGCTCGGTCCGGCGGAGTTTTTTTTTTTTTTTTTTTTTAAATAATTCCGCGCAGAAAACAATAAAAGAAATACTAAACGGATCTCCAAATTCCCGAAATAAATTTTCCCCGTCCTCTAAAATCTCCCGCACAGGTAAACATTTATTTGGACTCTAATGCAATTTTAAAATGCATATTTTTCTAAATCCAATAAAATTGCAATAAAAATCCAAATAAAATATTTATTTGATTTTAATATTTTTCCTCCAATATTCCATTTATTTTGGAGAAGTCATATTATCTCCTCTCATATATTTTTAATATGAAATATTTTCGGAGAGAAAAATAGTTAAACCAATTGATCCCTGTTTCAATATTTGAGAAAATTCAAATATGAAACGTGAAATCCCCAACTCTCCCGTGGGTCCTTGAGTTGCTTAGAATTTTCGAGGATCGCAAAACGAAATGCAATAAAAATAGATATGCATGGATGACCTATGTTAACATTCCAAATTAAAATTTGGGATGTTACAAACCTACCCCCTAAGATGAATCTCGCCCTCGAGATTCGGTTGGCTAGAAAACAGGTGCGGGTGGTCCTTCCGGAGGTCCTCTTCGCGCTCCCAGGTGGCTTCATCTTCGGTATTGGTGACTCCACTGAACTTTGCAAAACTTGATAACTTTGTTGCGTGTAACTCGGCTGCAAACTCGAGATCTTGACGGGTTTCTCCTCGTAGGTTAGATCACTATCCAATTGAATTGCTTCTAGGGCACTGTATCTCTTAGAGAAATATCAGCCATCTCCGCATGGCACTTCTTCAACTGGGAAACATGAAACACTCATGAACTCCTGACAGTTCCTTCGGGCAATTCCAACTTGTAGGCACTTCACCCTACGTTCCGATACTCGGTATGGCCTACAACCTCGGGGCTAACTTTCCTTTAACTCCAAACGTTTCACTCCTCGTAAGGTGATACTCGTATATGCTCTGTCTCCGACTTCATAGTTCCCTCCTTGCGTTTTGGGTCGGCATAACTCTTCTGTCTGGACTGGGCACTTTCAGTCTATCTCGAATCAGCTTAACCTTCTCTTCGGATTCCTTAATCAAATCCGGTCCAACCTGACGGTCTCCAACTTTCATCCCACATCAACGGTGTTCTGCACCTCCTTCCATACAAAGCCTCGAAAGTGCCATCTTCAAACTGGCTTGGTAGCTGTTGTTGTATGAGAACTCCGCGTAGGGCAGATTGTCATCCCAACTAGATCCATAATCTAGCGCACAAGCTCTTAACATGTCCCCAGGATCTGATTGACCTCTCGGTCTGTTCCATCTGTCTGCGGATGAAAAGCTGTACTAAACTCTAGCCTGGTTCCCATGTCTGGTGTAGTTGGCGCCAAAACTTTGAAGTAAACTGGGTTCCTCTATCTGATCCGATGGTCCTCGGAACTCCGTGCAGACATACGATCCTGGTCTATATATATCTTGGCCAACTTCGCACTCGTATATGTGGTTTTCACTGGGATAAAGTGAGCTACTTTGGTCAACCGATCCACTACTACCCAGATAGAATCATATCCTGATCGGGTCCTTTGTAATCCGGTGATGAAATCCTGCCAAGCTTATCCCACTTCCATTCGGGTATTGGCATAGGCTGTAGCAATCCTGCGGGCTTCTGATGCTCTGCCTTCACTCTCTGACATACATCACATACGGCTACATACTCAGCAATATCCCTCTTCATACCCGTCCACCAGAAACGCTCTTTTAAGTCCAAATACATCTTGGTGTTTCCGGGGTGTATCGAGTATGGCGAGTCATGAGCCTCCTGTAGTATCAACTTCCTGATCTCGGCTATTGGGTACATACACACGGTCCTCAAACCATAAGGTGTCGCGCTCATCTTCACGAAAACCTTGGGCTTTTCCTTTGCGCATCTATCCTTTATCTCGGCAATTTCTTTGTCCTCTTTCTGAGCTTCTCGAATCCTTCCCAAATAATGTTGACTGAACTTCCATAACTGCAACAAAACCTCTAGGGACTATCCCCAAACGAAACTCCCTGAGATCTTCGGATAACCCCTTTGGTAACCCTCCGCTTTTGAGGGTATGGACATAACTTTTCCGGCTCAAAGCGTCTGCTACGACATTGGCTTTTCCTGGATGAAATGCAACTTCATATCATAATCCTTTATAAGTAACCAACCATCTCCTCTCCTGAGGTTCAGCTCCTTCTGAGTGAAAATATACTTCAAGCTCTTGTGATCCGTGTACACATCACAACGATTCCCAATAAGAAAATGTCTCCAAGTCTTAAGTGCATGAACTACAGCTGCTAACTCCAAGTCATGCGTGGCATAATTCAAACCATTGGGCCGAAGCTGACGTGAGGCATATGAAACAACTCTCCTTCCTGCATAAGTACTCTCCCAGTCCAAGCGAGAAGCGTCGCAATACACTTGGAAATCCTTGCGTATATCTGGCAGAATCAGAACTGGGGCTGTAACCAACGTTTCTTTCTTCAGTTCCTGAAACTTGCCTGGCCGTCATCTGTCCCATTTTGAACTA